>JBBPCS010005603.1:0-10383 GCA_037974645.1 Hollardia meadi
TAGATAGATAGATAGATAGATAGATGGATGGATGGATGGATGGATGGATGGATGGATGGATGGATGGATGGATGGATGGATGGATGCCCAATGCAATGCCCAATGCATGCATACATACATCCTACCCTGAATTTTACCATGACAATGAAACTGTATTTCATGAAGGGGTGTCGCAACTGTGATATTTAAAAATTAAACATTGACTGTTTGACTGATTATTTTTTTCTAAACTTTCAATAGGATAGATATGGAATTAATATTGTATTGTGAATTCTTTTGGTCATGATAATCATGTAGTCAAAATCTGAAATCGTGACCAAACCACCACAGATTCTCTTCATAAAGTTAGTATCATTGTTGATACCTGTCTGGTGTCGGATCAGTGCATTCCTGAAAAACATAGCTAACAAAAATATAACTTATTTATTTGTTAATTTCTGAAACACATTTGAGTGTTGTCTCAGTGTTCATTTCCACTGTATAACATTATGTCACAGCATTACAGTGTGATCCACTGACAGTGATCCTCGTAGGCAGCTGTCATTTAGCCTAATAACTTTACAGTGTCTCAGCTAGTGAACTAGCCAGAGCTAAATACAACCCCTTTGTATACGAATTAGTGCCATGAGATATATCAGACGCCTCACTTACCATGCTAAGAAATTGTCTGTCTTTACTGCATAGTAGGTGCAAGACCAGGTTCCTATCTCTCTTCACATAATTAGGAAACAGCTTACCCAGGTAGTGATAATGCCAGTGCCAAGCTAATCTATAATTGTCAACCAGACAGGGTGAGCTGCCTCTACACCCAAAAGTGCAGGAACGATTATTTTTACCCAAAGCATCAAAGAAGCTAAACGGAGGGAGAGAAAAGAAAGATATGTATTTGGTTTAAATTGATTTCATTTTTTTGTATGAATATCAAGGGTTCATTCTGTCACGTTTTTCCCCTCACTCCCCATGGTAGCGTGTATTCATTGGGACTGCTGTTTCCGACCAGATAAACAGGGGGGTTTTTTTGTTTATGGCAATTACTGCCTGAGGATTGTTTCGAATGTGACTCGACTGTCAATGAGGAGGCAGGCTGGAGGGAGGGGAGATGTGATGAGGGGGAATTTAGACCAACCACCAGAGCGCAGCTCCAGGGAATGTGTGCCTGGGATATGGCTGCTATGTACATATGGAAGTTCTATAAAATGTAGAAATATACACATACTTATTGTGCTTCATTGGAATTAACAGCTGTAGGGGGTTCTGGCTTAATTCATCTTCAAAGAGCACAATTTGAATTAGCACTGGTACACAGTGCTAGTCATTTGTTAACAAATCTCTTTGTATAACAGACAGAAAGTAAGTGAATATTTCCCTTCAGATTTAAAAATTGATATTCAAAAAGACTTAAGCAGGCATAAGCAGAGATCATGCTGATCATTTTATTGCTTTTCCATTTATGTTGCATTCTTGTTCAGTTATGTGACGGCCCGGAGCCTTGGTACTGTGTGTGCTGTGTACTTTGTGTGTCATGTGTGTTTGCAGGTCCTTGGCTGTGTGGAGCTGATGGGCCATTAGTTGACTGGGAACACCAACATCAACATCGTAAAAATCAGCTATTTTAAACAACCGATCCCTTGTGCAGCCATCTAAAAAACCCCACTACTTTGTCCATACTTTACAGATTTTAACTTACTCTAAGAATAAGGGGGAAAAAAACATTCCAAAACTCCCGGCTTCTCTTCAAAACGAACAGTCTATGTCTTCATAAGCACGTCGACAGTGGTTGTGTAATTACTCCCAACTGCTCACAATCTGCTTGCACCCGATCATTGCTGCTATATTTTTTATTTATTTGTGTTTCATTCTTTTTGGCCATTCCGTTGAATAATACAATGGATCTTATACTACATATACTACCGGCTAAAAAGTAATTTTGAGTTTTTATTGTATATTAAATGCTGAATTATTATTTTCATTTTAAAAATATGTTATAAAGTTAGTGGTGGGCACCAATATGGAAAGACACACAATAACAAATAACTAGAAAAAAAATGTAATTATTTAGAATATGCGCCAAAGTGTTACTTGTCATTACTCTTTAAACAGCCATGTTATTGACCCCAATAGCCTGTAAATACCCTAAGATGAATGACCAGGACCTTGTTTTGGAGACATCATTAAATGAGAGTTGTAAACAATTTTCCCTTCTGCCATCAAAGTCATTTTCTTTGGGCTGTATATTATCACATGTGCCAGAAAGGGATTGGAAGTTGCAAGCAAACAATGGTGACCTCATCAGGGTCACAAGAGAAATCCTCCCTCCAGAGATAGAGCTTGAAGGCTGTCCTGGGCTATATTTGCATATATTAGCTTCAACATTGTGTAACGCAGTGGCGTGGTTGACCACTGTCTCATTTTGTAGTACAGGGGGTGGAAATGATTATGATACATTTGCCATGTTGGAGCTTTGTGAATATTTTGAGCACCATATGTCCTTATCTGTGTAAACAGGCTCCATATTTCAAACAGTCAATTTTTATCTGGAGGTTTCTCTTTAAATGACCACCTCAATCGATGAAAAAGCAAATGTAGGCCCATGACAATGAATGTAAATGTTGCATTTTTTCCTAAAATAGATCATAATTAATCACTGGTAGAAATCATTTAAAAGTGCTTTAACTATATATGTTATAATATTAACATGTCTAAAACTATATTTTGTTGAGTAGGATACATATATCCTAAATGTCTCCAACAATGTTCACACCCAGAGAAATCCATAATGTTATTCAAGGTTGTTTCCAGGAGAGAGCCAGAGATTGTGGAAGGAAGTCGGTGAACATGACTAAGAGTAACGTGAATAAAACTTTAAAACAGTGCCTTGTCCATGAACATTTCTTCCTGAGTCACATCAGATAGATTTAACTCGACAATGGTGGTTATGAAACAATGAAGATGATACCACGCACTACATCATCAAGCCACGTCTTTTGTTTTCATTGTTTTCATCGAGTGATCCTGTAGCGGCATAAATTAAACATTGTGCATTTAACGTGGACAATCAATCAATCTAGGGTGAAAGGGATTAGACATGCATGCCAAAATAAAGTCAAAAAGATGGATGCATGTTATGTAATTGTTTTTGTTTGTTTGTTTTTAAAACTCTTTGACAATAGTATCTTTTGTAAAACAGTGAGGTGGTCTTCTGCTATTAACATCCCTTTCTGTGGGAGGGGGATATTTACAGGTCTCACTTCTATGTCTGGGCTCTTTTAGCTTCCTTGTATGTCTACATTGAACAGTTGCAGTAATTGATCACCTCAAACTATTTGACCCGGTCCGAGTAACACACTGGCTTATTTCCATTGTGCCTCCCAGTTGTGGCAGTTGAGTGGCACTCTATAAAAGACAGCAAAATTCACTTTTGTACTTTGCTATCACACTATTACATGCCCTAATCAAAAAAAAAGCCCCCATTTAAAAATAGAATAAATTGTGTCTGAAAAATGTTGACTTTAAAGTAGCTCCCCCGACACTACAGAATAGAAATCAAGACTTGTATTTATTCAATGTGACTAGTTAATTTTTGAAAAGTAATTTCTCAAAGTCTGAAGGACACTTGTTATCTGGGTGTTTGTAAAAGGCTTCACACATCTGACAAATGATCAGGAAAAGCCTTTAAAGTAATTCTTGACACTCAGCAATAATTAGGGAGAAAACACATCATTAAATCAGCATGTTTTCCTGACATTTGTCAACCTGTCAGGACACAGCGAGTGCTGTCGTAATATGCATAATGTGGAATCCACACACCTGCATGAGAGAAACCTGCAATCAGATGAAAAAGAAACATACTTGTAATTTTTGTTCATAATCATATTTTATGATAATATTGTGATAGATTGTTTTTTAATCCCCCCCCCCACCAAAAAAAAATCACCCATTCTGCAGAATAAGGTCTTAATATTTTCTCAGAAAATCAACAATAGTTTGCATGAAACGGATTATATATATATAACATAATTAAAGAAAAAAAAATCATTGATTTATCATTTTAAAATGATTGGGCCAAGAAAGAAGCCTCAAGCCATATAAATGTTAAACTGATTGCATTTAATGCAGCTCTGATTTATATTCCAACACAATTACCGCTGAACTGAATAGAGAATTGCTTATTACTTTTTTCTTCCATTTTACCCCAATCTGTATGAACATAATAAATGGCACATAAATGCTGTGACATTTCATCAACAAGGGACACTCAGTATTATGAATTGGATAAACAGTTGCATTTCCAATTTCCCAAAAAGGCTACTGCTTGCATACCATAGAATCACTCTTAACAATTTGTATTTACGTGAACCAATTAAATAAATGCTGGGCAGGGAGATGTCAGCACATGGATGTCAGGATAGAGACTTGCATTCATATTTAAACACATTATATCCGCCTCTTTGTACTAGCGGTACTTGTAGAGCTGATGTACACACACTCATACTACTACCCAACAAATGCACCCTGCCCTGTTTAGTCAAGAGTGTGTGAGTAGCTGACATTATTTCCTCAATCCCAAGCCTCTAGGATGCTTTGCTGGGCTTTGTGGCCGTAATGCCTGGAAGCTGAAAGTGAGGCTACAGCACTCACTACTGGTGGCATTTCATTATAAGCCAGAGGCAGACCACAGGCTTTCCTTCAAGGATTTGCATCGGGGGGAAAAAAGAATCCGGCTGGTTTGCAAGCTCTGGAAGTGGCAGTAGAATAGACAAGAAAAAAAATGATGCTGCCATGAATAATGTCTCACCTTACACTTTGCAATGCATGTCATGTCATGCAGTCGTGCAGAAATTGCTTGTGGTCATGAAATTGTGGCTTGCGTAATGATTCCCTCTCCCTTACTCTGCCTTATTCTTCTCCAGTCATTCAGGCTTACTTCCTCACTGTCTCTCCTTCTCTTTTTGTTTAATACACAATATTATTATTTATTATATTCTCTTGAACTCAACGCAGTTCACAGTTTGCTTTAATTCTGTATGTCTGTGTAATGGCAGTGGCGATGTCACCACAAATTCCGTATGGTTGGTGTATGTCCACTGAGAGTAGAACGGTGGACTGTATCGCCAGGAGACTGGCCAGAATCACAGCTGGTGAGCTACCCAGATTGCATCAGCATAGAGCAGACTATATCCTATCAGACAAGTCAGTGAAGGGAGAGGAGTCTACCATTGCAGTGCTGAAGGAAGGGAAAGCGAAAGCGAATGAACAGAAGTCAGGTCACAGTGGCGCAGAGACAATTTACAACAGATGTTTTTAAAGAAAAGTCACAGGAAAGGGTGATAGATAAGAATGTACATGAAGATCAACCAGTTATTGATATCATTATTGAACATTGATTTAATATTCTCGAATATTGTGTACTTTGAGTAGAAATCTGACACCCTGACATTGCTGGTCTACCATGTATCATTGATAAGAGAACCAGCCAATCTCCTCAAACTGTCAATAAAGTCCACTCCAATTTGGGAGGGCAGAAATCAGTCTGTCATTGGTGAGTGCCATTAATTTGAATTCTGTTTTTTTTTTTGTTTTTTTTTAATACGAGTAATCAACACAGCAGTGGTCTCCGTCAATGAGACACGAGCAGAGCCACCCACTAACTGCAGCTGTCAGTGCCAACCTGCTTAGTGGATGCTTTGAGTGTGCCGATTGCAACTCTAATTGCAGCCTTAATTAAATTACCTGGCAAATGACAAAGGAAACCAGGTTTAACATTTGCTGGAATGTTAAACATTTGCTTTTGTTTGAAGAATTACTAAAATGACTATAAAAATTGTTAGGATAAATTTTTGGTTAATCAGTGAATCGATTAATCCTTGCAATGGTAATGCGGTAGCAAAGGAATATAGTACACGTACATTACCATTAAATAATAATGATAATAATGATCGACTTTAGTGACCACAGCAGCAGTTTAGCATCCATGGGCCAAAAGCGATGATGACAAAATATTCAGTGACAAGAACAGGAGCGCAGTCGAATATGACTAATAAATCAATTCTGCTTTCTCGTGGAGAGGGATGGAGAGGGACATGGGGATGTGATGTCATCACTCAATATCCAAGTCTGGTGATGAACAGGGAGTTTTTCTCCGTGCCTCCTCTGTCGATTATCAAACGGGCTCACCTCGTCTTTTCTGTGACGCAAGATCAATACAAAAACAGCACATGCATTTTGCCATAAACCTGCTCTCATTCAAATCAAAATGCCACATGAGGACTTTGGACTTCATTTCTGCATTAGCGTCATGATACCCTCAGCCTCGTGGGAAGTATATCGCAGCAATGACAAAGACTTTTTATATCACCGTCCCTATTTGTATATGTGATCTAACATTGTGAAGAGATAACACATAACGCTTTTCTTCAGCTCCCTTATTGAACAGAGAGTCTGATGGAAAAGAGAGCAGGCGAAGAGAGCAAAATCAATAATCTATTCTATTTAATGGGCTGGAGTGTCGCAGTAATGAGATCGGAGTAGATGAGTCGAATCGGCCATTGCCAAATCTTAACAGAAGGTTGCGCACAGAGGCTCTCTCGTTGCTTTCCCTTCTTTCTGCTTTTCTGTCTGCTTCCTGTCATGTGCACAGTTGAGCCCCTCATCTCACACCCACGCTTTCTTTGTCACACACGTGGACACACACATACAAATGTACAGCAACACACACACACACACACACACACACACACACACACACACACACACCCCTTTGAATAATCGTGCCCCAATGAATTTGTGATTTATAAATCTTTATTTATAAGTAGCATCAATTCAGTGTGATGTTAAGATTTCCTATACTTTCTTAATATTTGCTGCGTTTCAGCATCACTTTGTAAAATGCTCATCATCCACTAAATATTTTAGAGTTTTGAGATACAGTATTAACTTTAATTCATGCCACAGAAGCATCCTTGTAATATCTAAAAAGGACCGGAAGCTTCTGTTTACCTCCTTTGTACCACTGAGTTTAAACAGCGTAACACTGGCTGCTCTACTTTCTACTTCTGACTTGTATTGCCAAACTCATGCATAGGAAATGATTTGAAAGATATTTGACTTTGATGCCTGTTTTCCCATCGCTGCGCTCTGCTCTACCCACCGACGTTTCAGTATCGACTTCTAAATTAATCTCTGTGATTAAGCCATACAGGAAGGTGACGGTTTCATTCCTTGTATTACAAACAGAAGATTTAGCTGTAGTGTTTCTCTGTCGCTGTAACTTGGCAGGCAATATTGGTAGCACAATGATTTCATACTTGGCTGATGGAAATTGGAAATCATCTTCTGAAACAACGGTATTGTCTGCTGCCTTTTCTGAATGCAGTCTGCAACAGAGCAGCGTGACATGGGTTTCAAACACCTCCCCCTCACACACAAAGCCTGCTAGTACTACTTTTGGACGGCTTGACCTTTACGAGATATTTCTGCCTTGTAACATGTGAATTAGAGTGTATTTGTCTGCTTGATGATATAAGGTCCTATTGCTACTCCATCATTACCAGGAATTTTATTCAGCATTTTGGCTTTTTAAAGAGGATTCATTGGTAAAATTACAAATAGCACAATTGATTGCTGTTTAATGAGTTTCTACCAAGTAGTTCCCGAGCAGCTGTCAAGGACTGTTACATGAAATCAGACTTTAGAGATTTTAATGAACCAATGTCTAATTTTTTTGTTTCAAGATGTGAATCTGTACATACTGATGACTCTCTTAATGATACATAATGATTTATAGAGTACTGTTCAGGAAACATAAAGAACACATTGTAACACCGGACAAAAAATCAGCTCTGAATCAGTAGGTAATTGACACAAAGCCGATAACTAGCCCTACTTGCTTATTATGTATCGGTATCTGTTTTCTTAATTTATCCACATAACATAATCAGACATTTTTATCACTATCCCTCAATTTGGTTATTAAAAAATTGTGACTCAGATGTATACCAGCCTGTTCTCATGCCCAGCTCGTCAGATATCGACATTTTGTCACGGCCCTTCACGTCCCATCCAGACGCACAAGGTACCCTTTGGCAAAGACGCACAAGGGTTTAATGTACCTGCAATGTAGAGCTGTTCGTGTCAGTATCATATGACTTCAACATGGCGTAGCGCGACGTACTTTCCAAAGCGAGTAGGGTTGAGTGGAGGGTCACACAAACGATTTTCACCCAGGAGACCAAATTTTGCGTCTCGTTTGAAACCAAGCATCACCGGTCATTTCCTGAACCTAACCAAGTAGGTTTTGCGCCTAAAGTTAACCAAACATCACTGATGTTTTGTGCCTAATCTTTACCAAAGTAACATAGACCTTGTGCGTCAGGATAAGACGTGTGCGAGCCTTTGCGCATCGGCTAGGGACACTAAGGGAAGGCTTAGTGCTTCAGCCACGGACAGCAAAAGGCCCGCGTCAGGGAAGACTTACTGCGTCGGTCGGCAACGCCAACGGGTACCTTGCCAACTCGATGCGAAGGGCGCATTACAAAACGTCGGTATGTGACGAGCTGAGATGAGAATGGGTTGATATACTCAGAATGACATTTTTCTCTCTGGTTAATTAAATATGTAATGGTGACACCATTTCTGTCTTACCTCAAACATATCCTTGACATTTCTGTTCTGCAATTTCTTGTTGGCCAAATATGTGCCAGTACCAGTTTATCCAGCCACCTGATTTATGTGTCGTAAGATATAACGGGCCAACCGAGTTTTAGATAAAGTTCAACTGGTGTATTTCATCTTTACTTTTGTTCTTGAACGTCAGAAGTTAGAGACAGCAGACAAATAAATCTTCATTTTCTGACCACATTTACATTAATATTCACATCCATGTGTCATTTCACATTCATATTTCGCCAGCGCCGACTTTGCACCCCAGACATTACCTGAAAAAAGGGAGAAGAGATGGGGGAGGTACGCACAGAACTGAATGAAGGAAAGAGGATGAGAGAATGGACAGATGTGCAGAAGGTTGGGTATAAGAGAGGTGATTCAGAAAAAAGAGGCATGGATGACGGAAAGGGAAGGGATGATGGATTAAGAAAGCTGAGACAAACAGAAGATTGGTTCAGCAAGAAGTTTCACTTTGAATAACTATTTTAATAACTCACAAACAAAAACATCCAGCTTAATTATTCGAAACTGAGTGCGTGAACAAATGCATGAAAGGGTCGCTCACAGTGCCGAACCCGAAACATTTCTGTCTCATTAGCTAAGCTGTGATGCATTTGGCTTTAACAAGGTCTCTCAAGTTTTTATAGACTTATAGTGTGATGCAACAAATCCACAGCCTTGAAATCATTCAGTCAAAAGTTCAGCTAAGTCACAGAAACCGATAGTTTGATTTAAAGTGATACAGTACACCACCGTTTTTTGTTGTTTTTTTTAACTTGAAAGATGGATGGTAGTAGTAAGTTTTGGTAGTTTCTCCCCGCAGAGAACTGCAGTTTGTGGCAGAAAGGATCAAATCATCATTGGAAAAACCACAAAACCTGCAGTGTAATTCACTTTTCTACTGTACTGAAATAAATCTATAGGATAATAACAATGTATGCGAGCAGTAGAGATTTACTGTATACTATGTACCATACCTCATTTTTGGGGTCACTGTTGTTTTTTGTTGGTTTTTTGTTGTTAAATTAGGAACAAAGAGAAATACAGAATATGGCATTATTGTAATTTATTTTGAAAACTGTAAATGTTATTAACATTAATGTTTACATTGATATGATGTTAATTTACAACACCTAAACATTGATGGTCATAAAGATGTCAGAGATGCCCGATTGTTATTACAAAGACTCCAGCCTGCTTCACAGTCAACCGCTTTATAAATAAGCAGTGAAAATAATGGATCAAAAACAGGTAAAATGTCACCACTCACGCTCACGTCTCCTGTGTTGATCGGTTGTAAGTTTTGACAGCTTCAAGTTTGGGATTTTTGGATGTGTGAACAGTCTCGCCGTGGCTGTACTTTGTCCTGATGTCACAAAAACAAAAACAAAACAAAACACCAAAGGAATCACTAGGAGGGGATCAGAAATGGCAACTGCAAGGTGGCGCAGCGCAAAACTACTTTCAGACAATCATCTTTCTCAGTCTAAGGAATACATTTTTGGGGTGCCCTCTTGTTATTAAAGATATGTTATGATTTTTTTATCAAATCAAAGTTATCTCATGATACTTAACATGTAGAGTAGGTCTAGACCACACTCAGAGAGAGAGAGAGAGAGAGAGAGAGGGACAGAGAGAGAGACAGAGAGAGAGAGAGAGAGACAGAGAGAGAGAGAGGGGGGGGGGAACGGGGGGAGTAGGGAAGACAGGCACAAACACAGA
>JBBPCS010005604.1:0-34340 GCA_037974645.1 Hollardia meadi
ACACACACACACACACACACACACACACACACACACACACACACACACACACACACACACACACACACACGTTTCTTGTCAGGACTCCCCAAAGACCTGCTGTCTGCTGAGGGGCAGATGAAGTAATAGCAAAAGGAAAAACCAAGTGTGTGTGTGTGTGTTACATTTTTCCTCTGAGAGTCATTACGTGGTTTTCCACATTGGGAATAGACATTTTCTTCCTTTACTTGCCATTTCACAGACGGTGCCATGACTTTTTGTCATAACACAAACCCACTTCTCCCTTTGAATGGCTACATAAAGTTTGCGCATGTTCGAGCGCACGGACACACGCATGCACGCGCTATCCCTGTAACTTTTAGTAGGTCAACCCCTTAAGGGTGGCCCAAACTTATACTCAGGTAAGAACACAATGCATATTTCTAGATACATGCAGCCTAATTAGGAAAAGAACAAAAAGATCACATTCTCATGTACCTAGGGTTTCTAATTAAAGGAAATACCTCATTTTCCTCTCATACCTATTCATGACTAAAATAGACATTGAAGGGGAAAAAAGCCTCTAAGTACAAAGTAAAATTGTACTCTGCCTCAGGTGATTTGTCTCTGCCCCAGGGTTTAGGCCCACTCACTCTTTAGGAGTTTCACAGATTTTTTTTTCTTTTAGCTTCCAGAGTCATCTACTGTATATCTCTTTGACTGTTCATATTGAATAGGCACAAGGATCAGACAGAGAAACAAAGTTAAATGAGCAGAAACCAGTTCAGTGCTTTCTCAGAAACTGACGTCTTTTTTGACTCTGAGCTCTTAGCTGTCTTACGGGCATTTTTATCACAAACCTGTCAGCTCTGGGGAACTGTGGCATGAGTAATGCCTGCGGTGAAGATCACACAGACTAGCAGGCCAGCCACAGGAGCCCAGAATGGGGCTGGAGGGCCTTAAGAGGGGAATGTTTTGGGGTCTGGGGACAATAGGCACAAAGCTCTCTTAGCTTGTAGGGACAGAAAGCTAGCCGGTGTTAGCAATGCTTGCTGGGGGCAGTGAATGTGTCGAGGGGCAGATAGATAAACAACAGCACCTTTGTGATAGAAGTCCCATAAGATGATGTGTCCACATTTTTGAATGGGTTTCACACAAAGACACTTCAGTGCTAAAACATTACATGACTAAAAATAATACTGAATCTGAACAAGCTGCCTTTGACGATACGTTGTGCTCAAAAGAAGCCTCAAATATAACCCACACACCCTGCTGCCTACCATATCTGTCTACCTTTTAATGTTCTGTTTTGGAGCTGGGACCTTGGCCGCACATTCTCCTAAATCACTTTCAATTCTTTCTCCTCTTTTTCCTGCCTCTGTCTTTCCGTGTCTCACACTTCATTGTCATTTTCAGGACAATTATCCACTGATTGATACAGTAAGCAACTAGATGCTATTTAAAATAGCAGTAATTTTATGTACCTCATTCAGATAATGCAAGGCCAACAACATGACTATCCGTTTGAATTTGGGTAAGGCAATTAGCTCAGATTGCAGCAGATTTGTTTGTCAAAATGGAGGTGATATTTCAAGCTGTAAAACAAAGCTTTTTTTTGTATAAGTGATTTGTGTGATTAGGAACAAATAGGCAGTAGGTGAGTTTTCTTCTTTTAAAGTCAAGAGTCAACTTTCTTAATTACAAGACAAAAGCGTTTTAAAGATCGAATTTCTTGCAGATCTGACCGTACAGCATCAAAAGGGAAATATTGACTTGTCTTTCACTGATCTTTTCTTCTTTTATTGATCTTTTCTCAGCTGCACAGCTGACCGTACCACCTGAGAGATCAAGACAAACAGGGAAAGCAATGGAGTGGCAGGTTTGATGTCATCCTTAGGCCTTAAATGGACAGGGTGCCTTTATGACTTATTTATGACTTACCTGATACAGAATTTCAGTCAGAACTCAAATTTGTCCTTGCTTTCATGAACTCTGCATGTTTCATCTTAGAGCCATCAAAGCTCACACTTGGAAAAAATCTTGAGGGCATTCTGATTTGAAGCTACATTCATCCGCCTGTCTGTACTACCTTTGCCCATTAATTACTACATAGAGGATCTGGACAACAGATGAAAAAAGAGTGATGCAATCAAATGCCCCATCTTTTTTGGCTAACAAAAAGAAAGTGTCCCAGGTGAGTGGATTGCAAACCAATAGGGGTGTATTGATCCATGCCTTCTCTTATGAACCCATCAAGGACATCTGTCATGTTCAGGCTCATCAAAGAGTGCTTTGATTTCTGGGATGTCTGGGTAAGAGCTGGACCCACATCAAATCTAGTCTGGCTGCAATATCAAACTATCCCCCATAGTTATTCAAAGGTTTTAGACCTGAGGGCTTTATTCTTTTGCCACAACCAGGATACAATCAAAATAATTTCTTCTTTTGAGAGGTACAACCTCAAAAACAATAGGCTACACACACAATCGGTGTCACAGTGATCCTTTCAGAGGCATTTTCATGGGGTGACTGTCTCTTGAACTGATAAATTTCTAATCAGTCACTTTACAGCACACAGACATCCAAGGTTTCTGTGGCTGTGTATTGTTGAATTATAGACATGGGCTTGACAGTCAATCATTGATGGGTGAATGGGATTGTTGATTCTTCTTGGAGCTTGGTCTGAAGAATACCAAGAGCCCAGCAATGATCTTTGAAATATCAAGTTGGAGAACAGAGAGAGAGGGAGGCAACAGAAGAGTTTGCAGCAACTGTTTACACAAAAAAGTGTGAAACAACATGTACTTCCCTCTTTCTTTGATAGCTGAATGTGTGTGGGATGATAAAAAAGAATAACGCAAGGAACAAAAGCATAAAAAGCAGCCGGTTTAAGCAGAGCAGAACACAAAAGCAAAAAAAGAGATAGAAGAAGAAGTGTAATCGATAACAAACGGTTTTCTTTTTGGATGTGAAAAGAGGAGGAAAATGAAGATGGGAAAGCAAACAATAGCAGGAACTTTAGTGGGAGACTAGTAGGAGGTCGGAGGTTTCACTTAAAAGTCGACGAGACAGCTCATTTAAAGCAAGAACACGAGGCAGTACTCTTGGGAGCTGGTTGCCTACGCAGGAAGTATACACAGGAAATCTTTGCTTTCAAAGCAGTTTGTACAGAAGTTCCTAGACTCTGGGGTATAAATCAATTACATCCTTGTTCAATATTCGCATATTTTCTTTTAAATTCAAAAAGAGAACATTTGTTTTAATTCAATGGCCAGAGTTAATGTTTTGTCGTGTAGCTAAATGGCAGAAGGATCTGTTGTTTCCTGCCTAAGCTCCAACTTTCATCTTTCATCATCATTTTGTTTCCTGTAACAGTGCAACATTTGTCATCATTGAAGCATAACTTGAAGGGGATTTATGTAGCCTAGTCAACAAACCTCTAAACCATACTGTGCTTTGCAATGAAAGAAACAGCCTAATTCATTTCCTGCCTATGCCTACACAAAGTGAAATTTCAGAATTCCAAATGTATTTATAATGACCTAGACGGCGTTTGCTGCAGTTGATGTGACTGTGAGCAGGATCTCTATGCAGAAGACAATGGATAGATGTTTTTAGCCATGTTAACAGCAGAGCTTTAGGGATGGGTGTGTCCATCAGTCCACTGCTTTGGTCTCAATGGAAATTTCTCAACAACAGTTGGATGAATAGTTGGGACATTTTGTACAGATATTCATGGTTCCCAGTGGATAGAGCCCACTAACACCAGAATATCAAGTATCCAGTGAAAGTGGCACAAAATATGGTGCAGACATTTGTGGTTTCCAGACAATGGATAGTAACTTTTGTAATCTCCTGCCTTTTCATCTAGTGCCATTATCAGGTCAAAGTTACCATTTGTCCACTACTTTGGTTGTAATATTTGGCCATTAGCACCAGTTGTACTTTGTGCTAATGGCCTAATATTAGTATGCTAACATGCTAAGCTATGGTGGTTAACATGGTAGATACTATACATGCTAAACACCAGCATGTTAGTATTGTCATTGCGAGCATATTAGCTTTATAAAGTTACCAGTTAGCTCGCACCACTGTATACAGTATATGTGCAGCCTCACATAGACTGTAGACCATATGTTAATGGCCAACAATATACTGCAAACAAATTGTCATTCTGCTTTTGTGTTACTGTTTTGTACTTGTGCCAACAAATATCAATCAAACTGCAAGTTTGAATTTCCAAGTACATTTTACAAAGTTACAACAAAATGTTTTTTTGTTTTTTTTACAAGATTTAATGGTTTAAATTTAATGGTTATCTTTCATGTTTTCTGATGTATTACTGCAGTTTGTTTTCCCCTGCTTTGAGAGAAAATCCATTTTCCCTGAATTGTTTTGTGGGACAATAGGATCCATTATCAGCACACTTTTGAGTATTTTATTTTGATATTTTTCCATTGCCAATACATGTATTACAGATGTCTCGTTGCTAGATGTATCAGCACAGCGCATCCTGCAGTTTGTCTATATATGCTTGATTAACAGCAAAGCTTTAACCAAAACAGCTACTAACTATTCAGAGTTGAATAAAAATACAGTGTTTTCCCTACATTATTTGGCCATCTTTGCAAGCTCAGTAACAGTAACCTCATCTCAAACTGAAGTGTGTCCACCCTGCGACTGCTGGATGTGAAAGCGAAAAACCAAAAGGAGCAGGGATAAGCGAGCCAAAGATTAGGAATGAGTGGCGGAGTAGATGAGGGATAATTGGTAACAGTCCGCTTTCGGAAAGAATGGCATGGCATGGGAATTTTGAAGAGGACCGATTCAGGCCGGATGAGAGAGGAAGCTGATTATCCACCCCCCTTTTGTGTGTGGGATCAGGATCAGCAAGCAAATCCTCCACTCGGTGAGGAGAGTCGAGTAAAAGGCGAGGATGGAAAGGTGAGGTGAGGCAGGCAAAGACAATGAGCAAAGGGGAGATGGGAGAAAAGGAGATGCCGGGGGATGAAAAAAAGTGGATGATGCAGAGGGGATGCAAAGGGAAAGAGAGAATATATAAGGAAATGTGAGCTGAGAACTGAGTTTTTACTCTTTGTGCCTTGATTTGGCATACACAATGGAATCAAGTTATCACATATGTAGTTTACACCTGCCATGCATGATTATGTGCATATATATGATTATACTTCCATTTATGCAGTCAGATTTTTAAGCCGTAGTCCTCATTAGCCACTCAAATTTATTGAAAACTGCTTTGTTCCTGTTGTTTTTTTTTCACACCTCACAGTCTCTGATGATTAAATGAACTCAGAAATATCTTGCTCTAACAACCCACACTGTTCCTGTTCGTCATGGGAGCAAGAGAAGCCAGACTAATTGCCTGCACTTCTGGATTTGCCAGATACTCAGTGAAGGCTGAAATGCATAGTGTTTGTGGGCGTGCGCAAGTGTGTGTAAGTACATGTGTGTGTGCATGTTCTTTTGTCTTGGTCCTGGGTTCAGCTTTCCAGGGCCAGATATCCCTATTTGTCTCTGGTACCTGCAGTAATACATGAGCCATTAGATGCTCACTGAGTGATGAGACAAAGCAGTTTTCATTAAAAAGACATTTGGTGAAGACTGGAGGCCTTGAATTGATGTAAAGCGAGAGACAACGACTTGTGTTTGTCTTGGGGGGGGTGGCTGAGTGACTCATATTTCAGTATTTCAGACTGCAAAATCTGAAAAAAAAATTCTGCCACTCAAATAAACAGCGACTGAAAGCGAGCCAATGTTTGATGGCGATGAGAGGGAGGCAGGTGTGCAGGCGTGCGTGCACGTCTGTGTGTAAGTGTGTGTGTGTCATTGTTTCTGTGCAGGAAGGGGTAAGAGAGGGAGAGCGAAGGACAATGTGAAGTCATTGTGTGAATTTGTAGTAAGCTGCAAAGTAAAACTGAGACACTGCTGCCCTGTCAGTGAACTGTGGATTAACAGGAACTAACAGAGGGAGAACTCTCTGGTTCTACAGCCCAGATACATACCCCAGATTCCCGGCTCCCCTGGGATAGAAACCCCACCCCAAGGCACGATTCATTGGGCCACCAGCCAACCTTGCCAGAGTGTATTACTGTCATCTAGAGATTTGAAGAGCATAGTTCAGAATGGGAGAAGGCTAAAACTAGTTCCACCTTCAACTTCAGTTTAATTTACTCTCACATTTGGAGCAAGGTGGATGATACTGAACCCAAGGGTAGAGATATCCTTTCAAGAATAATAAGAGACATGATGGAGAAGATATATTGGTCATAGGGATGTCTGTAACTGGCACAGCATGTGTATCACTGAAGCCATTATTCCAGTTCATTTCAGGTGTAGAAGAACTACAAGCTAGGCAGATGATATGCAAACATGCAGACACAGCACAGAACATCTAGTTAATGTTACAGGAATGAAATGCCAAAGGTTTTTCATGATTATGTCTGGGAAGTTTGTTTTGATCGTGCGTTTGAGGCTAGAAATACCTGGAGGGCTGCAAAAAGCACCGCTGAACCATCCACAATGAATTCTGGAACAGTTCATGAACTCCACGTTACATCTGTCAAAGTTCATGCAGCCCTCGGGTAGAAGCTTGTTTTTTGCGAACTTCATGACTGAGTTGTCAGCATTATTTGCTAAGCTTTGTTAAGCTTGTTGAATGTTTGTTAGATTAACTTCACTCCTAAATAAATAGATAGTAAAATGAGATAATGGCCATAGATGAATTCAGAGTCTGTCTCACTGCTTATTTTATAGAGATTCACAAGAAGTCTCTGACTTTTCTTGAATGACAGAGGCTATTTGACCCCCGCCCCCTGACCCACATGTATCTGGTCTGGAGACAAAGTTAAAGTTTTGTTGGAGCACTCAGGTAGTCGGGTTCGTGACATAGTATGTTGGGCTAGGGGAAAATGATCTACGTCCATCTGTACTTTGGCAAATTGGGTATGCTTTGCACCGTGTACTGATGCAACTGTGTGTCGCTGCTAGAATGAGCAGAGGCCTGACTTCAGAGCAAACTGAGTGTAACATAGCTGCAGCAATGCAATCACTACTGTACCGTATTTAGGATCCGGAGGCACATATCATTTGATGCAAGTTAGCGCCTGTTGAAAAGTAAACTACATGCAGGCTTTTAGACAGGACAGATTAGCAAGTATCAACTCTCTCTGATGCTGCTGGGTCAGTATAGTCGACACAGGTTCTTGCTTCGCCAAAGTTTATTGCTCTCCCGCAAAGCTCTCATGGTTCCTGATGTGTGAATATATCTGTGACAAAACCTGATATGATATCTATGAGAAATGGAATAACTTTCTTCTGATGGTTAAGAGAGATTTATCTGCTTTTACCCCATGTTATAGACATTGGTTTCCAATTATGATCTCTTAAAAGAATCCCCTAGTAATTGAAATAATAGCTGCTTTTGTGTAAGCATTGTTTTGCTTTCTCTGACTTCTGACAAAAGCAGGCATTCAATATCACTGCTCTTGTTGTTTAGGCAGCACATCTGAGCAGGTGGCAGTGGTACATCATGTGGCAGCCAGAAGGACCCACCGAAGAGATGCAGAGTTGACACAGCTTTCAATCAAAACTCTACAACCTCACTTCAGAAGTATAGGTTTGTTGATCTACAGTTTATGTGATGTCATCCATTGTGTTTTCATAAGTTGCATTTGCTTCAAATTTTTTATTTTTATCACATTTCTGTGTTATTTTTTCTCTCAAAGACTCTACCTGGCAGCCCTTCACTTTAACGAAAATGTTGAGTGTCCCCAAGCAATTTCCCAAAGTCAAAGGAAGGAGAATGCACAGCAAAGTCAGTGAAATCAGAGCCAACCATCTGTAAGTTTAACAAGCTTTTATTGAAACTGTCACATCAAGTCAAATAATGTGCAAACAGCCATTATACAACGAGCGAAACATAAATAATATAAAGCGACTGTTGTCTTTAAATGTTCTTAATAATAATATAACTAATAATGAAAACAGTATACATAACAAAAAATCAAATTAAAAGCAAATGTACAAAAAGGCTGTTGGGTTTATGAACAATCAGTAAACATAATCTTGTTCTTTTGTGTATTGTAGATTACATTGATGAACTGTTGGACCTTATCTTTGAGAGTTTACCAGTGGTACATTGAATTATATTGTTTCAAAACTGTTTTGTGTGCTTTCAGTGTTTGATATGTCACACGTTACCAAGTGACAAACATGAAGGATGAACAGTAAGCAATATGACATACAAGGAGCTGTAACTCATTGTGATTTCTTCGTCACTCATATTTGTATTATAATGATAACTGACAGGTTTTTTTTTTTGCATGAAACACTTACTGCTCTATTTCCATTAGACGTAAAGGCCCATAGAGCGGACTGCTGTATAGATGTTAAATGCATTCTGTAGTGAGACCACATTCAAACATACGGGTTCAAAGCCGGGACGATCCACCATGCATGCTGGTTGGTTCTGAAGCTGTTTCTTGTAACCTATTAAATTTCAAATGGTAAGTGAATTAGGGTGACAGGAAAGATGACGACTGAATAATTCCAATTTAATTCACCGAGCATTGATAGTACCTATGGTATCTCCCCGCAGACATTCTTGGGCTCTGTAGGCATTTGTTGCACAATTCCCACAAGTACGCAATGCCAAGAAAGAGATTAAAAAGTTTATTTGAATGGTTTGTTACAAATAAGGACTAAAGTCACCGAATGGAATGATTTAATAATGTTGTTAATGTTGATATGTACATAATGTTTAAATGCGGCGATAACTGTTAAACATAGTGTATGTACACTACTACGAGTTATGAGGTGTTGGTAGATAATCCTACACCCCTGCCCCCACTGAAAGGTACTGTAAGTGAGGACACATTGCTGTCTGTTACCTACAGCTGAGTTTGAGCTTGAGTTTGCGTTATTTGCATTTATTTAAATGCCATAAGCATAGCTTTTAATAACCGGTGCATACACACACAATATACACACTGGAGTCTCCCACAAGGTTTTCTCCAACACGACCAGCACAGCCAGCGAGATGTTAGCTGACGTGCAAACATACAAAAGTTAATAACTTACCATTAAGAAATGTCCTGTTGCATCTTTGGTTCCCAAACTAGTTTGGGAGTGTCTTCTTGCTCTGAGTCTGACTCTGGTTCAAATATACTGTATGGTTGCACTGCTGTGTTTTCTCCGGCACCCATGTTTCTCCCAGGTTCATATTCAAGAGTTGCCATGGAAGCGGCAAGCTGTATTTATGTCATGTTTTATATACAGTCAATGGTTGGCGCACCCCATGGAAGAGAGGGGCGGGATGAGATTTAGCTCATTTGCATTTAAAACGACAGACACTCAAACTGGCCGTTGTGAACTGGTCAGGGTGAGAAACATGCTGTGGTGCTTAATCCTTTAATTTGACCAAAGCATGTCACATTTCATTAGGCCACAGGGGATTGTGTTAACTTGTGGAAAAAGGGTATAATATATCACCTTCAAGTCAATATGCATTTAGCTGTAAAGCAACTGGAAGAGCTACAGGAGCTGCAGATCTCCTGAAAGCTAAACATAACAATGACACCTTCACGTTAATGACCACATGTTGAATTCATGCCACCACAGATAAGTTGAGGTCGAGGACCTTCAGGCTTTGGTCCAGGTTACCTGGGACAACGTCTTGTTGGGAGAATGCAATAGAGGATGCAATGGAAATGCAAATAAGCCGGATATGGTGCTTTATGACACCGTTTTAGAATGTAACAACATGTCAATTGGAAAAACACTTTGCAGGTGTCACCACTGCTTAGCCTGCTGCAACAAATGAAAATGCATGCTTGACAGTGTTTTCACATTTGTAAGGCAAGTAAGCTGACATGCTCCATCACTATATCTGAGCAGGGAAATGTCTATTTCCTTGTCAACATTAATGGCTTTAAAGAGGTCTTCGTTTTTGTTTTTTTTCAAGACTACAAAGACCACTTTCTACGGCCTAGAATAAAACATAGTTTTTACAACATAGTTGTTTTTAATTTATAAGTGCTGGAGGCATAAGTGTCCGTATACATGTGGGCAACTGGTGAGAAAAAGCTGGGGCTGAGGGGAAAAGATATGAAGAGAAACCATGAGTATACAAATGAGTATACATTGAGGTGATGTGTAATATAAAGCCCAAATTCACAACACATACAGAGGTCTCTACTGAGTCAGAGAGATGCCTCAGAGAAGGAAGGTTAGCCAGTCATGAAATTACTAAACAAATAGATGCTTACAGGCTTCCCAGCTCAAACATTTTAAGTGGGTGTTGAGACATGCAGATAAGCTGGATGTATCTGTGCCTGATGGATTTAAAAGACGAGTCTGATTCTGATGATTTGTTTATTCTTTATGATCATGATCATAATGATGATGTTGGAGACCGTGATGTAATTGCTAAATTGTTGCCTACATTAAAAATGCTACTACAGGTCAAAACCTCACAATCCTTATAACTTAAATATTGCTTTGTTTATTTTCCTTGTTCATGAAAATCTGATCACAAAGCTTGCTTATTACTTACCAGATGTTAATGTTTGGCAGAAAACCATGAAACATTATCAGTCATGTCCACATGAAATAAAAGAAGTTTGTTTCTTTTTATGTGCATAAATTGGACACTGCTTTTCTGTCTCTCTTCATCAGGCTACACTAGTGAACATTCGCATAATTTGCATTATGGCAAGAAATAACAATGTTGACGTTATGTCAAAGACGTCTATGTACTTTGTTGTAGAGATATCTACTGAAGTTAGCATGCAGTTTCACAAGCTCTCTTAGCGTTGAGTCTAATAAGTAAACAGAACAAACTCACAAAATGTCAAGAAAGGAAATATTCTTACACCTATTTCCCTCACTAAACAGAAAAATACAACCGTACACCTTCTGAATTCAAGTTTCTCTCTTTTACCAAACTAAAACTAAAACTGCCTTGTTAACTCATGGTAAATCACATTTCATTCAAACAAGACAGAAAGAAAAAATAAACGAAATAAAACTCACCAAAACTGTCTTGATTTGTCTTTCCACAATCACCTCTGGTTTGGTCAAAGTAAATCCATTCTATCTATCCGATCTATCGCACTGTTCTGTTGCTCTCCTGTGTCCCCGCCTGTGTCCTGTTGTCCCTGAAGTCATAGTCCTCGTCGGAGCCGCTGTGAATCACCTGCGTACTGTATTCCCCGTCATTAAACTGGTCTCCTCTGGTCTGGAAGGCAATATCCGGTCCCAGTGTGGTCTTCAGCCATGTTCGCGGTGTGTTTTGAGCTACGGGGCTCATTTGAGCTAAGCTCTTTTGCCCGCAGTGACTTGCGCTCCGAGGTCAAATTTAGTCAGCTGTAATGCCACTAGCTCCACCACAAACTCAGCTAACAAGTCCAAAAACAATTACGGCCCAAGTTAACTACAGCAGACAGTTGGCCGTATTTTACAAGTTGCCCCTAAGTACTGCTTCTCTGATGTTTTTCACAAACGGAGCGTGCTGCACTGTGTGCTTTTTTACAGACGTCTGTAAATATTAGCTGCTACCGCTATTTGAAAGCTCCAACATTTGTTGTTTCACGCTTTCAGGTCAAATTGGTGCGTTCATTGGCAATCCGTAAAAGTGTTGCCTTGTTACGTTCTGCATCCTATAGCCCATCGGAACTTGAAAAAAACTACATTGGAGGAAGCGAAGGTTAGCGTGAGAAAAGGAATGTGGGGCATGAGAGCATGAGATTTGTGTTGATTGCCTGAGTCTCACACTCAATGTGAGCATCAAAAAGCCCTGTATTATACAAGTACTTTGGAATGGAAGTCAGCCATCTGCTAGCATGTCTAGCTGTTCATTGTTTTTCTTTCTGTCTCACAATCTTTCTCTTTTATAAGTCACAATTGTTGTTTTTCATGAGTTTCAATTAAAAATAATTAGACCTACAATGTTTTTGTATAATGGTTATTGTTGAACATTTGTTGTCTTGTGTTGGTGCTGTAGCTTACTCTTGTTATGATCAGATATTTCTACAGCCAATCTTTTGCTGGGCACTTTATGTAACGGGTGTGTGGATAAGGCATATGAAGAGGCGCCTCAGAGGACTATTTTCCAGCATTTATTCCTGCAGAACACAATATCACTCATTTATTGACTTCTGATCCTTTTATCCTGCACCTCTGCTCCCTCAGCAATGCGAAACAGCACTGTCTAATTGCTCGTAAAATATACACATTACTTGAACATTAATACAATGAATTTTGAGAGTGCACACATTACTAGTCAAGAGCTGTTACAATGAGGAGAACACGTTTTCTACAATAGATATCCTCAAAAACCATGAGAAACGATACACAAAAGGGAAAATAGTGACACCTCGTGGGTAAAGTACCAAAAAATGCATGGAGGGAGAATGACTTTACAGAAACAATGGAAATAAAACATTTAACAAAGAAAATTACATACCTGCAGAAGACAATATCCCCCATTAATTTACTTCTGATCCTTTTATCCTGCACCTCTGCTCCTAAACATGCAAAATAACGGAGTTTACTATACTAAGATCTCTGCGTTGCTACACTGGTCACATGACAAAATGGCGACCCGCTATCTTACAAATGGTGCCTATAAAGTTAATTAAAACATTTAAAAAATTAACAGTCCACAGTGACAAAAAACAACTGGATAGCGTAATAATATCAACAGTAAACAATATGCACCAAAGGTTTTAATCCCAAAGAGATTAAATGGTTCCTGTCTCCTAAATGGGCATGGTCGCCTATACCGCCTATCCCCACTGGGCATTTTTTAACACTAACACATTACTGAGGGCTATCGTTTGTCCATGTCGAAACAACACTAGACAGAACACTAGATACAGACAAAAACGTAATGTTTGCGCTTTATTTCGCTGCTCGTTTGTTAGCTTAATATGCTCGTTACAGATCTCGCAAGAGTGCAATGAGGCAGATCTCCAGATCTTGTGAGAGTGTATTGCTGAGGCAGAGATAGTGTCATGATTCACTCTCTGTCAGACCTGGTCCTAGTAATTTTCCATTCACCACACCTGTGCGCCACTCTACCTGGTTACCACGCCCACATAATCAAGACAACGCTACTCACCTGTTCTCACAGCTGCTCCTAATCAGTATCAGCCTGCCCATATATACTCCTGCTCCACACTCACTCAGTGCCAGATTGTTCTTTGTTCCCATGCAAGATGCTCCAGCAATTGTTCCCGGACTGATCTCCTGTTGCCGACTCTGCCCGTTTCTGGTTCTTCTGCCTTGTCTCTGCCCTGATAAAAACCACAGCCTTCCGTCCCTGACTCGCCTGCTTTGTCTCTACCCTGGTAAACCGACCTCCCTTCTGTCCTTGACCAAGAAAACTGTCTATGCCCTTCCTGGTTTCCGTTTGACTGACCCAGTGGCTGTCTGGGTTTATCCTGCCTCTTCTGCTCAACGTGAGTGTCAAGAAATAATCACTATTGTGATCGAAGATTCCCAAGACTGCTACGTCTGTCACCCCCGGAGTTTCCGGGTTTCTGAAGCATTCTCTGTCTGTTAATCTTAAAAGAAATAAAAGTCATTACCAATTAAATCTGTGGTGTATAGTGCTGCATTTGGGTCTCACCTCAACCCGTTACACATAGGTCTCGATGAAAAGTTAATTTTATCCTGATTTGTTTCTGGAAAATGTTCAAAAGACATGTGGCTTGTGAAAAATGGCACCCATTTTTTGACTAAGGGATTAGAGAATTGGCCGTAATCTGTGATCACATTCATTTCTCCAATAAGAATGAATTGACTCAGACCTGCTGCTCGTCTCTTAAAGGGGCGTGGCAGTGACGAAACCCATGTGACAACGATACAGGAAATGACTCGTCAATGAAGAGTCTTGGTTCCTGAACTGTCTTTGGTATTACCGAAGATTGAAATATATCCGGGTAAAATTATTCATTAGCCTTGAGGCTGACTGGGTAAGATTTGGACACAGCTTCAGTATGCAAGGAGACGTGACCTAGAGTAATAAACATCAGAGATGGGCCTTAAGTTCAGATGTTTATAGCCTAACTCTAATATAACTTAAATAAAAATATTTAAAATATATAAAAAATAACTTATTTGTGGCACATGTTTTGTCTCATCAGTAATTGACCTACTGCCCTGTTTGCTTAAGGACCTCATTAAAGCCCTTGTCCTATTTCTCCTCTCCTTCCGAGTGCCTGTATATTTATTCTCTCATCCTCCATGTCCACTTATTTTTCCTTTCCTCCTTCTATCCATCCCAAACTAACCCCCCGTGAGGAGATTTCAGCATCTGTCCTGCTCTGTGACGGGTGGGACCCTGGACTCTGAGTCCTAATCCCCTTCGTGGCCTGCGTGGGGGAGGAGGGCGTGGATTTTAGCCCCTGGAGTTTAGGGCCTGGATCTAATGTAATTACTCATTGTGAATGACCCTGGTGAGAGGTTGCTACAGCCTCAGAGAGAAGCAGAAGACCTCTGTCCTTCCTCTCGTAACTCAAAAGGATCAGTGAGAAGACGAATAGAATTCTCAGGGAAAAATAATTATTGTACTAGTTAGAGGTGTGTGTTTGTGTATGTGTGTGTCCACACTTACTTTCCACAACTCATTTCAGCATCAAATAACTTTCTGTTGATACATCACATAACGTGTCATTACAAAAAGTACATATTCTATATATTGTCAGGCTCATGAGCGAGTTCTCACGTTAATCTGCTCTCAGGGAGGCTAAACAGATTCGGTACATATCTTAATTGAGTGTGCAATCTCAGAAAGCTCTAATGATCTCAACACTCAGGCTTCTCTCAGGTGTGAATAAAGGGGTCAAGTAGGCGTGCAAGTGTAGGCGTTCGCATGCTTTTATATGTGTGGATGTTTCTTTTACTTGCTTGAATGAGGATAAATCAATCACGGAGAACTTAGCAGTTTGTTCATTTTTCAAAACCAACATAAAAAAGAGGTCAAAAATTAGTCTCTTTGGAAGATGACAAATGGATGTCCTCTGGTTTAGCAGCAGGCTTCCTCTCCTGGATCTAACAACCTGTATTTCACATCGTACCTCAATGTATCATCCCAGCAGGATGCATCGGACTTGCAGTCAATATATATGGCTTTCATCTTCAGAGTTTGAAACGTCGAGGCTTTCTGATCTTCTCCGCCACCTCCCCAGCATGTTCCCATCAGAGGATACATGTTAACCAAAAAAGGAACACAAATGAATTAATGAATGATGTGAGGGGACAGACGAAAGCTTTATGCGCAGCTCAAGTGCCCATTTACCCTTAAGTAATTATTTGGCTTCCGCTTTTAATGGAGGCATGAGCAAGTGAGATAACTCAGTGCTCACTTGAGAGATACTAAAGGATTGAGGGAGTGAGAGACAAGTTGACAGAGTGAGTGCTGATGAGTCTCCTGAGACAAGTGCACTCACACACACAATTAAGCACACAAATGTAAATTATCCAAGGACACATGCAATCAATGGTCGGATGCTGGATCGTAAATGAGACAAAAAAATAAAAAATCTGCATGATCAGGGGTGTGTAAAAAATATGAAATGAGCAAATAATCGACTGTGTTGCTCGCATGTTACGATCACCAATCAATGCAGCAAATTGATTGATTTTCCTTGATATGCAAAATTATTGAACCTATAGTTAAAATTATAACGACAGAAGAGCCATGACTCAAGTATTGAAAGGTACACAAGTGCACACATACAGTGTCACAAATAGTTTTGAGTGCGGACTTTGATTCACGTTCAAATACTCCAGTCACTGTCACTCAGCTTTCAGCTCTGTAATTTGTTTTGAAAGGGGGCCATCTTAACGGGGATACCTTGTCAGCCTTGAAGTTTTGATGGATATTTGCCACTGAAGTAAATTGCTTTGTCTGTTTCTGGGTTGGACTCCAATTCAAGTAATTCAATAAATCTAAAATGTTAAAATTAAATGATTTTTTGTTTTGTTTTTTGGCTGATACTTAATGTTTGAGACAATTATTTTTTATATTTGTATTCGTAATTTTTTTTCAGCAGCACCTGAGGATGGTGTGAAATCCTTTGTGAGATTTTTCACTTAAATCATTTTAAAAAAAACAAACATGTCTGTATGGTCCATAAAATTTGGTTTGGATATTCACAGGGACCCCTCTGACCTGTCATTCATGAATTTACTGTATATTTGGCAACCTCCTCTTTTCTTCTAATGTCAGGCAAAAATGCCTGCAAAAAAAGTCAATCCAGAGCAGATGAAAATGACATTTACATTACACACTTGTGATTCCTGGACCGTGAAGCCACTACACCCAACTTAAAGCCAAAATGTCACCTTTGAACTTGACTAGGTTTCCGTGAAGTTTGCTGATTGTATTCATGCTCTTCAGTGGATACATTTTCTTTATTAATGATTCTGGAGCCTTTTCTTTATAAACGCATCTCAGGACTTGACTGACAGACCAAGAAGCAGATCTTGATGGCTCTTCACTTGAATTCGATGTCAAAGCACATGCAGCATTTGTTTTTTATGCTGCTTTATGCCAACGTCAGTACAGTATAGGTCCTCTTGCAATGAGGACTGATTTAATAGAAAGTGAAGAGTACAAGTAACACCATCCCTCTCAAAGGAAAAAAAAAACTGAAGCTTGACCTTCACAATATTTGCACTGAAAATTATATTTTCATCAACCTGTTTTCTCCTGGGTCTGCAAACACGGCTTCAGATTTTTTGTCTTGTAAAAGAAACATGCCTCTTGATTAATTATACACAGCCTTAGTGTATTTGAGCATGTACATGTGTTTGTAAATGCCCCTGTGAGTGCGTTTGCATGCCATTTACTTCGTTGGCGTCGTCGGTAATGCGTTCTCAAATTAAATCAGATGTGCTGGCATTAAAGTAAGGACAGAGTACAGGCGAGGCGGTGGGAGGAAGATGGAGGGAAAGGGAAATGAGATGGCATTTCAACTAAAGGTACAGGTGTGGCAAAATTGCCTGTGTAATGAACATATTAGTGGTGTAGTTAAGTTGAACAGTTCTGCTCTCAGGCTTGAAATGTTAGAAAGAAAAAGGGGCGCGGTAAAGCTCACAAATCCTGCACCTTTTAGATTTAGCCTTCTTTTCTTTGTTCATATCTGGCACTTTGTATGCCATAGCATTGTGCCCCTGTGTATGGCTGCATATCTACATTTGAATGTGCCCGTTCGTGTGTCAGTGAGCCTGCCGAGACCATGTCCACAGTAAACCTGCTAAATCTAAAACACCACTTTTTCCTCATTGTTGCAGACGTCTTGCCACACTTGCATTTTGACACCCCAGAAAACATCAGCCTCACTGAACCAAAGCATATCTGCCGTACAGATGCATTTATCTGATGGTCATCTATCAGGTAAATGCAGTGAGGTAATGTACAACATATTCTCTCCTGGTCGGCCCAAGACACAAGGTTTCTCAGCAGAATTCTAGTCCCAAACAACATTTGTCCGCTTGACTTGAACCCGACTGGTATGCTGTAGCCTTTTTCTGATTCATTCCTTCCCCTGTCATGAGCATAGACTGTATGTATTATACATGTTCACACAAGGATGGCATCAGCTTCAGGGGCTGGTGGAGGCATATTGATTGCAGTGGTGGATGATGATGATGATGATGATGATGGCGGGATAAGGCTGATGTGGATGATGTGGATTGCCTAAGGCAGTAGTAATCAGAGATGTCCTCCAAGCCCCATGCTTCACTCTCCTTTGATCAGGGGACCCAGATGGATCTTAACAGTAGCGATGAGGGTGTGTGTGTGTGTGTGTGTGTGTGTGTGTGTGTGTGTGTGTGTGTTGGAGGGGGTGATATAAAGACCAAATCACAGTGGTACACACCAGTAGCCCAAGGCAAGAAGCACACTTTGATGGAGGTAGCTCACACAAGCTCAACGCTCCATCAGCTGATTGACAGAGAGCAGAGGAAAACACAGCCGTTTGCGTTACAGCATGAGAGGAGACTTTATTATCCCCTCAGCATCTTCTGTCCCGCTCTGACTTACTTCATCTTCTGTGCTATTTCTGTCTAGACTTGTCACATTTTACACTGTCCCTGACATTTGAGTTAATTTACAGATGGACTTTCTCAGTATATATTGCTGTGAAGTTGCAGGCAGAAACATGAAGAAGAAATCAGCCCAGTTATTTGTTTGAGCTTTTATTTCATTTTCAAAGTTTTAATGCTATAGACTACTTTCCATAAAAATCCTTTTGCGGAGGCTTTGAAGAAGACCCACAACTTGGATGGGGGCTATTACGATATACGGTTCCCTGAAATATTGGATATTGAAACCTTTTAAGACAAAAAAGTGTTTAAATATGTAATGGGTTTGTCTTCAGCACTGTTTTGTGCTATTGTAATCACATTACTTGACCCAATAACAAATTAGTGTTTAATTTTCAGTGATTACAATTTATTAAAAATCTTTTAAAAATGGTGTTACTGCCGTACACGAAAGGACTATGAATAAAATCCTGCCAGTATCTGGCAAGGACAGTATTTGCATCTTGGCTTGTGTGTGTGTGTGTGTGTGTGTGTGTGTGTGCGTGCGTGTGTGTGTGCGTGCGTGTGTGCGTGCGTGCGTGTTAGTTATGTTAGAAAGTTTCCAATGTTTGTGGAAGGGCAGACGAATAAACTAACCACAGAAGCTGGACGCTTTAAAAGGAGATGCTCTAATCTGATCTCCTTTGAATTCACGGCAAGTAAAGATAATAATATCAGTGTAAAGTTAAAGTCTGTGTAGTGCTCAGGTCAAAATCACACTCTCGTATTAGGGAATTCTGCAAACAGTTGGCATTTGATCCTAAAGCATGCATCTTGTTATGACAAAAGGGTCTTTCACAGATAATCATGGTAATTAAGCTTCTAAATGGAGATAAACTAATGAGTGATCCATATCAAATTTCATGTGGCTTTAATAATTGTTTTGAAAATGTGGGTGGGGGGGGGGGGTGGGGGGGGGGGATTGGGCGAGAGGCGGGGTACAGCCTGGACAGGTCGCCAGTCCATCACAGGGCTAAAGGACCTTAACAAAAGCAATAATTATACCTTTATTTAAAACTGTTCATGCAAGTAACTTTATTTAATGTTAACTAATGTGGTTAAATTATTACATGAGTGAAAGGGAGCAATATGTATTGATAAATGGTTGTGCTTCAAACACAGTTAATATAACGTGCTGTATACCACAAAAAACCTATTTTGGGACTTTTATTTTAATTTATTCCTTATTTACATAAATGATTTTTCAGCAGTTTTCTTTTCCCATATTGTTTGCTGATGGTACAAATTTGATTTGATCACATACTGACACACACTTAATAATATTTGCAGAGGGGCCAGAGGTATGACAGCTATTATGTTTGAGTGTCAGTAGAGGGAAAATAAATTTAGAGGGAACAGAGGGAAAAGTCTCTCACACTCATTTCTTTGGTATCTTAGTTCATAAATATTCAGCTGATATGTGTGTTTATATACAAATATATGTTATTGCCGTTTTCTTTGCCATCATCATTCAGTAACTTAAATTTAATTCCCAAAGACACATTGATCATAATCCTCCCTTCTTTTTATAAAAGGAAACGTCAGCGCCTCCTCAGATCTGGTGGTTTACAGGTATGGAACGCCAAAGTACATGTCGTCAAGAGCTTGTCATCTTTAGACGGTTTTAAGAGGAAATTGGTGTCACATTTATGATGTCTAATTATTTCTTGTAAGTATGTATACATAACCTTTTGTAATATTTCTCCATATTTCTTATGTATTTATTTTTTACACTATTTATTGGATTATTTTCTATTTCTACAAATTATGTTATGCTTCATTTTAATTGTTTTTGTTTATTGTTTTTTTTTTTTATTTAAGGAAGGGGAGGTCCATCATGTAAGCCTGTAGCTTCTTGACAGTAGCTCTCCTGACACATCTCTGATCTTTCATTATTTTAGATTTTATGAAATCCCATGTGTTAAAATAAATAAATAAATAAAAAATGTGTTAAAAAAAATAAAAAGGTGCAATTTATAAGCAACAGCAAACATGAAATAGCAATTAAGGAAATGCTGCCCATTTATATGGCTTTGTGTTATGGCACTGATGTCCTAAGACTGAATGCAAACTAAATTTTTGGTTTGTTTATACACATGAATGTCCTTGTCCTTGTCGAAAGTCCTTGTTTTTTTTGCCACAGGACAGCCAGCTAGCAACATACCATATGTATGTGTGGAGGTGTACCTCTATAGGCCCATGTACAATATCTCAGACTCAATATTCATCTCAGAAACGCTGGTCTTTCCTCCTTTTTTCCTCTACCATAAGTAGAATGGTAGATACTGTATGAAAGGAATCATCCAAAGCTAAAATTTATATCCTGTAAAGACCTAAAGGAAAAAATGTAATTAAACCTTCAGTGAAAGATGAGGGTCAGGCCGTTTCACCTTCAACTTCGCTCTCGATGAGACATGGGAGAACAACTGTTTTTATTCAAATGATAGTTTGCAGTTGGTATGTCATTTTCTTTTCAGTCTGAATCGCTTTAGGTCACTCTAAACAATTAACTAAGGAGGCTTTGCCTTGTACTGCTTAACTGTAGATAATCAACCATATGGACAGGGCTCAAGCTGGGCTTCATTACAGGTTTTGATATATATTTTGTGTCATTATTCTCAGGTAGCTCATTATTCCCATTAGATGTTTTGAAGCACTGAAGGAATGAGGTTTGTTTTACAGGACGCCTCAAGAAGGGAGTTAAGTTATACAGGGAGGTTGAAACGGAGAGCGTCTTTGCCTGTAAAATGAGCTCCTCAATCTCTCCGCCCTCGTCATCTTCCCTTTGACCTGCTCCATCCTCCGTATCGAGGCCTCCTTCACACTTTCTTTAACCCGCTCCCTGCTTCCTTTCCATCTCATCAAATAAACCAGACAGGGTGCCTCCTCCAGAGAAATGCCATTTCCTCCACGAATGTTGGCACTGCTCGAAGCCTTTCTTTCTCAAACCATTTCACTCAAATGTTTTTCTTCTTTTTTGACGCCTTTCTCTTATCTCCCGGGAGAAAGACGTGGGCAGGAGTCCACCAATCAGGCGGGACATGCCCTTCTCTGCTTGGGCGTTGTTTGATCCCTCATGTCCTTGGCAGCCTGACCCGCCATGTGTTGGGTTACTCTCCTCTGCCCTTTACTGCCTTCTTTCACCTCTCCATTTCTATTTCCATCCCAACCGAGTGTCTCTTGAGACAGGCAAATAATGACCCGCTCATTATTTGCCAATTATTAGCCAAGTTTTGCAACTTAGGGTTGGTGAGTGCAGTTCATTCATTTACTTACATTGATGGGCTGTAAGCAACAATCACACGTTTTTTTTTTTATACAGTAAATCCCAGGTGGAACCTCACTCATCACCGATGACTGACAGAAAACCATTAACCCTGTGCTCTCCCTCTTTCTCTCTCACCTTTCTGTCCCACCTAAACGCATTCTGAAAAGTCATGACGGAAATTACTGTCAAGCCCCCTCTTTTGTGGTAATTAGTCATAAAATGTGACACGTGGCGCACGTGCTCCGCCACAAGTTGCCAGCGCTCTTCTGGCATCATCACTCCAGTGAAATTGAGCAAGGAGAAAGGGAGTATATTAGCTGCATGATTGAGATGGGGAAAGGTAAATGTGCCTGTGGGAAGTTGATTGATCAAGCAGATAGTTTAATATCCTTTGTGATTGTGATTGCTTATGTGTGTGTGTGTGTATGTGTGTGTGTGTGGGCAGAGAGGAGATAGGTGAGAAGAAGAGAGAGCCCTGTGAAGAGGGCCAGCTGTTTCCAGTATTATAAGTTTGAAGGATATTAGGGTCACACATTTCTCACCTGAGAAAAGACAGCTTTTTATTACAAGGCAAGTGGGAGGTTGGACCAGGTCATCTCATTCACACACAGACTGAGATGGTCAATTCTGGGCGGAGAACCCCTGGAGGGGCTCCCAGCTTTTATCCCCTTATTAAATTAGCTTAATCAACAGCTAATCGATGAGCTCTATGTAGGTAATAAGAACAAATAGTGGCAGGTGATTTGAAACACCAAAGAGCTTCGAGTACGGATCAATACTTGGTGTTTTTGTGTATTTACTGTAAGTGGATCACACTGTTGCCATTTTATAGTTGGCAGAGTGACGATTAAGTTGGGAAAAAAACCCCATTTTATTCTTTACCATTACATCTAACATCTAGTTATGACATTTCTGTGTTTACGATAGCTGAACAGGGCGGCTGATTTGTGCGTGGTCTCCGTGGTGATGCAACCGTTACTGCGGTTGCAGAATTAAACTGAACACATTAACACTGGGCTATTCACATTAATTAAAACAGCCTATTTAAATGTGGAACATATTCAGTCTCAAAACACAAATTGGTTATGACAGAATTTGAGAAAGAAAAAGCTTAAAATCTTTTTGATGATTATAAATCAACATACTTGCAATTCACGATTTCCTACATCATAATCATTTACCAAGACTGTAGATAGCATGAGATCAGCAGCAGGTCTCTATATGCTGTCTTTAGCCATTGCGAGGCGGACGGATCAGCATGCTGCTTAGGATACGAAGTTGAGGTAGTGAAGATTAATTAACGTAAAATTATTTCATGAGCAGAGGTTTGTGGGTTTTACTTTCCATGTTTTGCCAAAGTCAGCATGTACAGTATTGTCAACCAGGATCTCCCTTTTATCATTATTTTTTTTTATCTTAAAGGAAATCCTTACATACACTGCAGTATTATTGCACAGAATTGAACGTGAGATGCTGCCACATTCATGGCTTCTGCATTCAACCCAGATTCATACATACATGTCATTTCTGGTGCATCAATAACAGACATTTTTGCATGTAATATCAGGGATTATTGCTTCTAATTTTTCATACAGTAGGTGATACACTAAAAATCTATAACAAAAGGCTGCATAGATGAGAAAAAGATTATGATTAAAATATGCCACATAAATAACGACAAATCACAATATCTTTTTAATGCCCAACAGCTGACTGACCAAAACAAAAGACAGTTAAAAATTAAAACTTGTCACAGAAAGGGGGAATTGTATGTTAGCGAACAATCTGTAACCACTGCTTTCCTCCTTTCTGAGGATTTTTTTTCCAGTCATACAGGGAAACATGTATTTGTTCTGTAGGTGGAGCAATATAGCACTAATTCATTATCATTAGCTCGAGTTAATCGTCTGTGCAAACAGTCTACCCTACAAATTGATGTTTTTAAACAGCCAAGAAAAGAGGAAGACAATCAAGAGATTAGGGTTATTTGTAACGATTACTGTTCTTATCTGAACAACAGTGTGCCCATGTCCGGCATTTACGTCATGCATAAAATACATTCCACGGTTCCAAATAGACACATTTAGTGTTACATTTAGTAGCAGCACCTAAAAGGTTTGATCGGTTCACTGAATATGCATGTTTCTATTTCTATGTACATGTTTGTTTTTCTGGATCCGAATACTTGTATGTGCATGTTATTTGTCATATGAGGCGGCTTTGGCACAGGTGTGTGTGCTTTAAGAGCTAAGTCAGGTGCTGTGATTGTGATCCACCATGTTGTTGTTGAGCAGAGGAGACAGGTCTGAGCCTGCGGTGTCGAGGTCCAGATGGATGTCAGCAGTGTGGGCTAAAATGTTTCTGCCTGCTGTTCTTGGGTGATTTCCACAGCGCACTGAGCAGAGCACACAGTCCTGGCCAGGGGGCACCATTACTGCCGCCGTGTGCAGGAGAGACGTGGCAAATGTACCTGGATATGATCCACAGCGGGGCTTCAGAAACAGGACGCGACTCCCTCCCCCACTCTCTCGCTCTCTCTTTTTTGTTGTCTGGTCTCAATTGCATTTTGATCTCAGAACCTGGAATTTGTTATTAACAAACACACAAAAAAATCTATGTGATATTGGTCACATAGTGGGTGTGGTTTTCGCTGCATGGCTTCTTTTAGGTCAGTGAACAAAGCACCACACATGGCAGACTGTACTGTGTATCCTCATTCCATAGTCAGAGAATAAAAAGCCCTGAAGGCACTGGATGCAGTAATTGACGCATATCACTGGACGCTTTAAATTTGACGTGCAGATGGAAGATTTTGAGCATTGGACTTGACACCTGTTTGTCATTACTGCAGCACGAATACAACTTCATCGTATTTCTCATAGAGTTAGATAAACAGCATTCCACATCTTCTGCAAACTGACTTATTTGGACCATTGATTACCCTGACTTATCTGTATTTGGAAAGCTACAAGTAGTACTTCCAATGATTTACTTTGATTTAAGACATTTCAAACGTCAGTAGCACACAGTCTTTTTGTTTCCCCATAATAATCATTGGCTGTATATAAAGATGGGCAACATGAGAGATCCCCAATAGTGAAGCCAAAACATCGCAATTGCCCCCTGGTGGCGGGCTGCAGTATAGGTCATAAACCCCACCCCTTAATGTTGTGCGATAGGACATGGGTCAAACTAACTACTCAAATTATACGTCAAATGCATTTTTTCCTAAGGTGGTTTCTGTAATTTTAGGTAGTTCTTATCACGCTGATTTTTCTGATTTGGTTTTAATTATTTATTTGATGCTATAAAAAGAAACGTCATGATTGACAGTCTCTGGGTCCAAATGACGTCATCAACACAAGATGGCAGCGCTTGTAACCGGGATATTTTGGCTTCATTTTTGTCCAGTGGTAGGTCCATCTTTGTTTAAGTCAATGACAATGTTGCCGTCCCTCAGATTAAACTGAAATCACTCTCAATTGTTTTGTCTTGACAGTGTTGTAGGGGAATCATTGTGTAATTGTTTGGATACAAGCACACGAGTGTCCCCTCCCCACAAATGCTGAGCAAAATGCCAATAATTAACCTGTTGGTAGCAGTGTAATTTTCCTGTCATTATTATTTTGGCAAAATGTCACAGACAATGGTGGGTGAATTCAAAGACCCTAAAGCAGTCACAGTCTAGCTGACTGTGAAATTGGTACTGCAGAATAAGAAAGAAGAGAGACGTGAAGGAATGAAAAAATTAAGGTTCAGGTTTGGGGGCGTGGTATTTAAAAAAGAAAAAGAAAAAAGAGGAGTGGGAGAATGTCATTAATGCAGCTAGTCATGTAAATTCAGAGGCCCTGAGGCGTAAATGGGAAAACAAAACAAAACAGTGGGCTGACTTTTTTTTAAAAGGGAGACCAAAAAGCACCTTATTAGGAGACCACAGCACTTTTACCACTGAACAACGCTATTCTTACAGACACTGCTACTGGGTAAACTGTTGAAACTGTTACTATGTGTCTAACTTTATTTACAAAAGAGAACATGCTTTGAAAAAGACATTTAAGTGAGTACCATAATGTAAAAATGGTAAGGGTTAGTGCAAACTGTTTTCCCTCAAATACTTGGCATCTCACAGAATGTTCAGTAGCAGCCTGTTTCAACTGTACTGTTCATTCCTCCACAGGAAAACACGTTTGACAGAGGAGTGATAACTCATCTGAATTAATTCTGTGTTTAAATACGTAACCTCATCTAAAATTAACATAAACTTAATGTAAAATGAATAATCGCCACATGGGCTTGCCAAGTTAAAGAGAGCTTCAATCCCTTCTTTGAAATATGTCAATGTTTTATAGGCATATTTTGGCATGGTACCTTACACATTTCAGTTTAGCCTTTATGCAGGTCACTGTCCCAGAGAACATCCTAAATGTAATGTGCTGTATAACATTCTATCGTCCAATCCCATGCCTTTCCTATTTTCCTTGACCACGTCTTATCTAAGTCATCATCACTTTATTTTAGTAAGACAAATCTGTTGCCTCTCCATTTATGTCGCAGTACAGTGCTGCTCTGATGACATGCTGTTGGCAGCATATATTTTCTAAATGTATCAGATTCGGGACTTGATGCACAAAAAGTCAAAAATCTTCTTTTTACTCTTGGGTAACATTTTTGTAAATGGAACTTGGCAACGGTGTTTTAATAGCTGGCATTTATTCTATTAAGCCATACAATTTATGTTGCTGCACTCACGGAATTCAGGGTGCCAATCCTGGTCTCCACATGCAAGAGATAAATAGCATGCCATCATTGGACATGTGTCAGTTGACACCCATAACACACACCAGATGAGTCGGACAGAAAATACCATAAAACTGGGGAGTTTACATGCGTCAGTGCTTGGAAATACAACTGCAGCATGTCCTGGTGAGATGATGTGCATCAACCTGCGTTCTACGTCTTGCCCCAAATATCTTGGTAAAAAAGTAAGCAGTGGCTGTATAGAAAATCAGCATCATCTGTTTGCAAGGTCTTTCAATCAAGGCACCAATGTGGCCATTGCACAGTTTGTGACAACCATTATGGGCAATGTTATGGTCTCTATGGAAAAAGAGCTGGTATATATACTATATCTTTCTATTGTGTTGAAACTGATCTGTGGTAAAGCCAAAATATGCAGTGAGAAACAATTTAAAATCCTCAAATGGAGGTTTTAGTGAATTTGTCTGACTCAAGTGTTACTCAACCACCTTGAGTAAAAACAGCAATCTTACTTGAAATTCTCTTTTCATTTTGTGTTTGTACGATAATATAACAATAATGTAGTGTAAAAAAACAAAACATGTTCGCACTAGAGGCACTTGAAAAGAGGACTCAGTTAACTTTACTTCTCCAGGAGTGTCAGGCCTGCGTGTGTAATAGTCTGCTCGACATGTTCTACCAGTCGGTGAGCAGCGCACTGCACTCTGCAGCTGGTAGCTGAGGAGGAAACACAAAGGCAGGGTCTGCAAGAACGATTAATAACCCCGGTGAAACAAAGGATGGCTGTCTTGTCGAGGCTGGACACCCTGGAGGCAGGAACAGATGGGGGGGATCAGGACTTAAGTGAACTCCTCCCAACTGTCTGCGCTGTGAGGAGCCGGGAAGCTGAAGACACCCCTGAGGTGTTACACTGAGTGCTTTCGGCTCTTCTTTGTGTCACAGCCATTACACTGCTCAATACTTAATGTTCAAATGGCCCCAGTTTTAGCCTACTGGGAGGGGATTGGGAGGGACACTGGAATGCACCATTACATTCCTCATCTCTGCCAACCCTTTCTGCAAAACAACACGTTAATTGCATGTGAGACATCAGAGGTCATGTTAAACCTGCTCCTTGAAACATCTTTTAACAGGGACATTCTCCACACATGCCACTTTATTGCAATGTAATTTGACTTATTTCATGAATGTGATTCGTTGTAATAATGGTATTTCAATCTAGTTTACCATGGTTTGCATACTGATTATTTTATTATTTAGTTCCCTTAGTTATGTACATAACTGATGCAAGCGCATTATGTAATGTAACCATCTGTTATATAACTGCTACATTCATGTTGCTTTTCCTCATCGTTTATTTGCTTTTTGTCTTTTTTTCATGCTGAATACTTGCAATTGTAAGTATCACCTTTCCTGGTGGGAATGCAAGCATCGCCGTGTCCTTATCTGAGAGATGAGCTCTGAGACATTGCTGATGTTGTTGGGACCTAAAACAATGCCATGTGAGATCCCAAAGGTGATGTCCACGGAAGGAAACGATGATTCGCACGTTGCAACAGAGGCTGTTTGGTTGGGATCTGATCTGAGCTGAATCGAAGACACCCAGCAGTGCTTGAGGCAGTTAGTTAAAATTGCATGATCTACTGATTTAATGGTGAAAAAATGGTTAGAAATAAATGTGTTTCTGCTGCTGTTGTTCAAAGGAAGTAATTTGGCTTCTTTAAACATACTGTTTCTCCATTGATTGGCCTTTTTGCTTGCTTCTCTGCATATTTTTTAATTGAAGTTATGGGTTTAGAGGAAAATTCCACCCTAAAATACTTTCACACTAACTGATACCTGATTCTGAGAGTCATTTACCAATAATTTACCATTTAAAGCCCATTTCCTCTAAATAGGATAGCCTACATGTTTGCTAATATGCGTCTTCTGGATTTGATCTTCCGACTAAATAGCTTATGAATGCCATTCAGCAGTCACTGTTTTTAAAGGTGCAATTTGTAAATTATGACCAGAATTTTAGTTTAAAACATAAACTAACACTATCAACAGACTGCGAAGAAATAACAGTGTTGACGTTAAGTCAAATACATTGATATATTGTGTTGCAGAGATATCTTCTTGTGAAAGGGTAGTACATTTAAAATTTCCAAGTTAAGGAGCACAGAAAACAAACAAACCACACTTTACTTGTTTATTTGGCTCACATCAAGAAAGATAAACCTTCTTCACAGCGTTTAAAAGTTGCAAGTTCAATTCGGTACCATACACAAGGCAGAGTTGGTACACAACTGGGAGTTGGACAGTTATTTAAGAATCATTCACCTTTCTTATCCCCTGGTTCTAGATACAAGAACCAATTAAAAATCTATCGTAAATTTCTCTCTGGGCAAAACATTTTCTGGCCATCATTGATTTACTATTAGGACCATACACTAGGTTGTACTAATAAAGCTTAGATTACAAATAGTCTTAGCCTAAAAGCCTTTTGAGTGTGAATATCCAAATCATTTCTTTCTGAGCCAAATTCTTTAGGACATCACCTCCTCTAGTTAGCATCATGACTGTCTCACCACAACAGGATTTTAATGAAAATGAACAGTGATTTGCTTCAGCATACCACGTTGTACCAATTGGATAGCAAATTGAATGACCAAAAGATACACTAACCATTCAAGGGTTTATTAGTCACCTCCTACTTTTTCACCCAGACCGTAAGGGTTTAGATGTGGTGAGCGACAGAGTGGCGTGACAGCAAATAAGATAAGTGTGATAATAAGTTAACAGAAATAGTGTTCAGGGCCCGAAAATTAGAATTCAAACTCCTGCTTGAACATAAGTCAAGAGCTTCATTTAAGGAGATGCAGCATTTAAAAAGTTTAAGAATGATTTGAATTGCGGTTGGAGTACTTGTTTTACTTTTTCACTTAGTGAAACTTTTAAAATGTCATACATACAAGTTTAAGCCTTTCCATTTGATACAAAACTTTTCCACTTCTTGCTGCCACAGCAGTATTAAGCAGGTCCGTGTCACTACAGTACTCACCGCAAATGCAACATAAGTACTTAAATACACAGATGCATTAATGAATTTCAACCTCTGTGACTTTTTTATTTTTTATTTTATTAAATAGCTCGAGACACATTTTTTGCTTGTCAAGTGGACTAGCTGTTGAAATGTTTTAATTGAAGATGTTAGTCAGGGACTAGTCTCCACCAACAAGCTGTTGAAATGATATTTTTTAATATAGCCAGCACGCAGGAAAATATGGCCTTAAGGGGCATTTTATTGGAGATAAACATCTTTGTTGACCATCCACAGTTTTAAAAGTTAAAGTTTTAGTTTATTTTGATGGAGTGGGCACTACAGCAGTCTGATGTTGATAAATCATTTTCCCAGCTCTACACACATGGTGTTAGCCACCAGCCACAGATCAGCCACAGATCAGCGGGCAATTTTAGATGGATACTTCTTTTTGGTGACAATAGCATTTGCGCTTTTTATTTTTAAGACAACAAAGTAAGACGAGGTAAGGAACACATGCACGATTATGAAAACCATGTTATTAGGAGGGGACCAGAATATGTGCACAAGATAGGTCAAATTCAAAACCTGGAAGTTGATGATTTCTGTCAACAGATTGGGTAATAAATTTACTATTCACCTCTGATTTCTCTTCCAAAAACATGGCTAATGTTGGGGATAGCCTAAAACCTGTTGGTTTGGAGTTGTCATTAAAGGAGAAATTAAAGTTTTATGGTAAACAAAAGTTGCATTTACATTCAGTGTTTTTTGAAACATAATGTGAGTATCCTAAACGAATACGTTTATAGTATATTTTGCTCCTAATAAAACTTTTTTCTATTTATTCACTTCACAGTTGTGCATTTCATTGTTAAGTGAATCAATGAATGCTAAGCTCTAGTATTGTAGTAACATTTCTGTAATCGGTTTCCAACTGAATGAATGAATACCAGGACCCAGAGTTTTCCACTAGAACCTTGTACTGTAGCCATGATCAATGTCATTCACTTCATCTGTAAGTGGTTTTAATGTTGTGGCTGATCGGTGTATATATCGCAGAAATGAAATATATTGAAATGTCAGGTTTTTTTCCAATATTGTTCAGCCCTGATGTGGAACCGAAGTTAATGATAATGGATGATGATCATGACACTGATTCCATTTATCGACAATCTTTTGGAACAGAATTTTAGTGCACATTGGTCAAATGCTCCTGTTGTCTCCAAATTGCCTCTCACAACAGTGATGTACGAGCTGTATACAGTGTGTGTGTGTGTGTGTGTGTGTGTGTGTGTGTGTGAGAGAGAGAGAGAGAGAGAGAGAGTGTTTGTGTGTTTGTTTATGTATGAGTGAGTCATAGTGACGGAGTTGCTTGTGAGGCAGTCGCTCTGGCACTATGACAGAATGAGGTCGCCCGCTGCAGAATGACACACTCATTACGTCAGCCTCTCTCCTGCACACACACTTCACCATGTCCCTGAGTAAGTCAGCTTGGATAATGGTGATGCCTTTGGCTGTGAAACACTGCCCCACTCTCAAACACACACATAAACACAGAAGAGAGAGCGTGAAGAGGTACACAAAAACAGTGATATGGTTATGCATGGGCACTCGCTGAGTCACAGAGAGACCTTATGGGTATTTTTTTCCTTCTTTACAACTGTTACAAAATTATATGCACAGTTTGAAGAATTTAAAATGCATCATGTTTGCCTGCCAGGTCACATTTCTAATATTCAGTGTACCATGGCTTTTCTTGCATCAATGATAAGAACAGGTGGATTAAGGCTTTTATTATTCAGATTGCTTGGCAACACCTGTTGTATAACTATACTTCTACAGGTGGCAGGGGTGGAGTGTAATTTCTGGAATGGCTACAACTAGATTACTGGTCTCCCTGAATTGAAAAGCACAAGTGAAGGTGGATGTATTATGCAGAGAATAACAGAAACTGTTGCCTATTATGAAAATAAGGCTTTAATTTACTGAGAATCAGGAGCTGAACTCAAGAGGCCTAAATTTCACAGGATATCCTCGAGGTGCTGGCACACTGTCAGTCATTAGGCAGTTCTTGTTTCAGCTGAAGCCAACTCATTTCCATTTTGAGAAAAAAACAAGACAAAGAATGAATGTAGCAGTTTTATTAGTATTATATGCTTGCCATAAACCCAACTGTTCAGCAACAGGATTGTGTTAGAAAGAAAGAACATTCTAATTTTATATTTTTATGCTAAAACTACTAGCATAAGTCTCATACTATAAAAGTAGTCAAGTGCAGTTTTAAGACCTTTTTTATAATATTCTTTTAGTTTTAAAACCTGTAGATTAATGTCAAGCTTATGGTCTACCTTCATCAGAGCATAAACAGTACTTGGTTCATGGTGTATGCTCTGATGAAGCTTAATATTAAAATAAAACATGGCATAAAACTCTGTGGTTTAGGGTGGGGCTAACTTGTGATCAACAAGTCGCCACCATGGTGTATCCTCATGTTTTCAGTCAAACCTACCCCGTGTCTCGACCGCAAGCGAGCCAAAAGCGTTTTTTATTCTCATGTCTCATGCAATAGATTCGCTCTCATTTTGATCTTTAAAGCTGTCTGCACCAGGTCTGTGTAGGCACGTGTCTCAAGGGTGTAAATGAGACCTGAGGGGTTTATTTACGCTTCAAGTTTATTTTTTCGACAATACGTGCATAAATGCGAGGTTGAGAGCCAATAAAAAGCAGTGAATACACGTATTTATTGAAATTTTTGGAACAGAGTGCTGCTGTTTAATCCCACAGACTGTGCTTTCACTTTTGTCCGAGAGCTAGGAAGCGACATGGGAACTTCTTGAATGTTGAGGAGCCGCAGTGTTGATTCATGGCCAAACTGTAGCCTACACTGTAAAATTTCTCCCACTAGACAACTTCAGTGCTAACATTTCCCTCTGATACGGATGCCAGCATAAACCTGTCTGCCCTGAGCGCAGCCACCGGCACTCAACTTGTAACACAATCGTACACATCAGTGTTGAAGTAAAAAATAGATCAGGAATACTCGCGCATGTTAAAGGGAAACGGCACACTGCACAGAATGTTTTTGCTGCTCCTTCGCTGCAGGCGCTTTGAAATTTGTGGACGCTTCACTACATGAACACTGTCATCACGTAAATGTGACCCTGACATGACTGCTGCAGTCTAGACCAGTCAGGAGAGAGGCATAGAAATGCAGACCCTCCCCAGCTCCACTCTTCTGTCCAACTATGGTCACTTCTGGCTTCAAAAAAACAACATAGACATCATAGTAAGTGATACTTTAGTTATTGTTATCTCTATCCTGATGGGAGTGCCAGTGTAGTTGTATAGTAGTGCCTCTTGATACGAACAGTGTTTGACAAGATACTCACTGCTGGCAAGCAGCTAACGGAGGTACACTACACACTTTTTACACCAGCATCTTAACCTGACCTGACTCCCAGATGCTCTTGAAATTCTTGCTGTATCATGTAGAATACATAGTTTTACAAAATCATCAATATTGGAAGGTTATTCCTGGTTTAAAATAGACTCAGTCAAACTTCCTTGCCCTTACACTGTGCCTTGATGTTCTTTTTAACTTTTTTTATTGTGCCGCACTGCTTTTTAAGCCTGGGTAGCGCTGTTATCAAAGGGCCGCTGAGATTGAGCCAAGTTCTTGCTGAATAAAACATATAGCAGCTGCTCTTCAGCAAAAACTAAAGCAAAAGAAAGAACATTTTTCTTGTGCTTTTCTAAATCTTTTCATTTGTGTGTGTGTCTGCGTGGCGTAGTTTAAAGTTCCCTTTAAGTCGCTCTCTATCTCTCTTCTTGGCCTATGTAGCCCAGCAGCTCTGCAGAATGGAGTTGTGTCCTGATTATTTTTACTTGTAACATCTCTGCACTTCTGCACACTCAGAGTAATGTATAGACGTTAGCTTCGACAGATACCTCTCTGCATATGAACTACAAAAGGATATCACTGTAGATTACAGATTCTTGTGGCGGTGGAGAGAGAGATGGTTGGAGGTGGGTAGGACGGAGGCGAGAAGAAAGCGGAAGGATTAGGTAACCTGAACAGCTGATAAGGCCAAAAAATGTCTGGAAATGTTTTATAATTTAATGACATTATTCTTGTCCCTTGTCTCTTGGGTTTTGAATTTCATTACAAAGATAGGATAAAGTATTGAATAGTAATGTGTTGAACAGTAATGGGATGAATTTTAATGAAATTAACTTTTATATACTCATAAAAAAGGCACAAGGGCTCATGGTGCCCTGACAGAGCAGCGGGAACTAAACATTATTGTTTGATATTTGTATAGGTGTGTATAGCTTCATGTTGTACATCCTGCCTGCAAAGAGGTGTCTATGCAGGCCACATAACATCTTGCATTTAATGTGCATGACTTTGGTCTGAAGCATCTTCCTTCTACTGAATATTATGCACGATATGGATATTTTTCAGCAGATATCGATCAATTACCTGCTTCTCATAGCCAATACCGATAAAATAACGGGTAAGTTCAGATTTTTGTACTTTAAAAGTTAAGTGGTTTATGCACACCTGAGGGTAAGGAGACTTAGTGAGCAAAGTTGCGGATGATTTAATATTCCACAGCTCTAACAAGATTTGATGTGTTAAAACTTTCCCCTCTCTGAATCCTTGTGGGTTATAAATTACAATTGTGTTGTCTTCCTCTGAAACTGAAAAAACAACAAAAAACAAACAAACATCCAAAGCAACAACATCTTTGGCTTTCTTGTCTATACTGCATGGCTCCACCCACGTGCAGCAGTTAGACATCATTGTCAATTCAATTAAAGTGATTTGGCTTTGTATTATTGGCTCTTTTTATGATTTAATTATTGCCTGAATGCTGCTAATATAAAATTTCCCATTATTGAGCCATTCATTTATCTGTCCGATAAATCCTACATCCCCACTAAATACTGTAAACCGCAAGTAACCAGGCTGTTGTGTAGGAATTGATTATAAAAGCTACCAAAGTGCAGGTTACCTACACAGCAGAAGTCTGTCTGAATGTATCGTGTGTGGTGACAAAGGACTGAAGTTGCAGCTGAAGCGAGGGGGACAAGTTTTAAAAACTTAACTTAAAAGCGGGCCGCCCTCAGATGTGTCAGAACTGAGGCTTTCCCGCCTGCGACGGCACGTTCATTAATCTACCGCCTGTAGCA
>JBBPCS010005605.1:0-10380 GCA_037974645.1 Hollardia meadi
AGATGTCGAGTTAGTGTCATGCACTGATGATGGGACAACATGAATGTGAACAGAAGGAGAGGGAGAGGAAGAGAGAGCAGCTCAGTGCATCATGGGAAGTCCCTCTGCAGTCTATGCCTATAGCAGCATAACTAGGGGCCAGCCTGTGCCAGCCCTAACTATAAGCTTTATCAAAAAGGATAAGGATTTGTTAACGATAACAGCTTTTGGTGCGAATTTTCACAACTTGTAACACAGGGCAGATCATGTTGACATATTTCAATTTATGTCTCATCAATGATTAAACACAAAAACATTAACACGCTCTCTTTAATGTGAAGTTAATTCAGGCTCTACTTTGAATTTCTCTCCAACGTTAAAGCTATTAATGTGAAAGATGCATGATGTAAAAAAGGTCACAAACCGGTCAGTGCTCACAGGGATATATCAGTATCAACAGGAGCCATAAAAGCACATTGCAATGCACAGCGCCTCCCACACCCATGTACGTTGACAAAGTCAGCAGATACAGTCACATTCAGCAGCTAAAGTATTGTTACGTTCTGGGTGGAAACTTTTTGTTTGTTTGTTTGTTGTGTTTATTTGTGTTTCTGCTTCCTCCATCACCAGAAGGCAGGAGGTTTATTAGTGCAGCTGGAGCCTCAATGCCACATACACTGTGTGTGTGTGTGTGTGTGTGTGTGTGTGTGTGTGTTTTGTTGGGGGTCTATACTTGAGACATGTGGATAAAGCACATGTGAACACTAACCTGCCACTAAACTGTAATCTGTATCTGAATTTGTGAAACTGCGCGTGTGTGTTTGTGTGTGTGTGTTTCCTTGGTCCAGGTGGTACGAGAAGGCATCCCTTCCGGCTTCCACTTTGAACACACAGACACACATAAGCTCACTCCGGTGGATGACTGCACGTTTCTACGGATGATTAGATTACGTAAGAAAACACTGCAGAGCCCTAATTGTTGGTAAACCCAGATTACGCAGGATTATCATCCCTTTTGCTCCGCCTCTGTTCTGTGTGTGTGTTTATGTATATGTATGTGTGTGGTGATGTACGGGGAGAGGGAATTGGGAGGAGGATGGGGAAAGGGGCGATTTGTGTAGGGTGGGGTAAGGGGGAGGGGTGATGCCGCAAACACCAGAGCCAGATGGGACAGAACCCCTAAGCAGCTTAGAGTCGCAGTAATCACGCAGGCTAAGTTGCCATCAATGGTGTGTGTGCATGTTTGTGTGCGTGCACGTTGCATGCATGTGAATGTGCGTTTGTGCATGGGTAGCATCTTATACATGAAACTTGGGCTGCGCAGACGTACAAACACTGACGTCAGAGAATGTGAGAAAGAGGAAGAGAGAGCGAATAAGAGCTGGAGCAAACATTCTCATGCAATCAAGATATTAGAGGAGACAGGGAGGGAGTGGGAGAGCGAAGCTGCAAGTGGAGAGAGTGTGTCAGTGGTGTGGGAAGAGACAATGGAGATGAAAAAGGTGGTATTATGTTGTCCTCATGCCAATGAGATATCACAGAAACAATAGAGTGGGTATGACACTGTGTATGTCACGCTACACGGATATCGCCTCAGGAGATCAGGGATCAATAATCCTCTGTCAATACCAATCTGCTTTGAATTTCTGTATAACCTCGATCACTGAGGGGTCAAAAAAGCTAAGTAGTATCCACTGATTTCCATGCATTCAGAGGAAGTCTGAGAAGAAACGCGGTAATACAGTAAGAGCCTTGCGCAGCATTAAAATATGCATATGTATGATGCATAAACGCACAAAGAGCACACACGTCTTTTCAAAGTATTTCTGCTGTGTTCCTCCCCACACAGTGAGATGGAGGGGGGGGGGGGAGCAAACTGTAAAACCCAGGAGAGAAGCTTGCATGAATGTATTTACCTACATGAATATTCAATAAAGGGGCTGCAGCACTTCACAAAGGGAAGTAATCACTGATTTATTTATTTGTGTTTTTGACATGCTATGCAATTATGCCACTGCAGGCAGGCTGTTGGGCTGCTCTCTGCCCTGCCCTAAAGCGGTGTGTGTGTGTGTGTGTGTGTGTGTGTGTGTGTGTGTGTGTGTGTGTGTGTGTGTGTGTGTGTGTGTGTGTGTCTTGTGGCACTGGTTGAGTTCAAAGCTCTAATATTGATCTGAATGGATCAATAGTGATGATTGTTCTGGTGCAGGCACAATAACAGTGATCAGTGAGTGATGCATGGGTAAATGATATGCTGCTCAGAACTGTGTGCAAATCACTCACAGTGTTTCATTTTTAGCACCAAAACTCTCTGAAGGAATCAGTTATCATTAATTTTTGAGCTTCTTGCTTCCAGTTATTTCAGCCAAATGCTAAAATCAGATGTCTCTCTCTCTCTCTCTGTCTAACTCTCACCTTACATCTCTTTCACTCGTATATTCTCCTCTCCTTTCTCTCACCACTCTCTCCAGAGGAGAGGGAGATGACAGCTAGCCCCACTCTGCGCTCATTGAACATTCAGCTTTGCTTTTGATGGAATTCATTTGAATGTAAATGATTCCGTGATGGAAGTGCTTTCATTGGCCCCAGCGCAAATTTCACACAGCGATACCACCCGTGCTACCCCCCTGATGTCTGAGCCGGTTCGCAGAGAGGGAGAGCAAAACAACAAAGTGCTGCAACAATATGGAGCTCTCACTTTCTCTGTGGCCGTTAACAGGTGCTGAACGTAATGAAACTCCTCCGTCGCTCAATGGATTTAGTCAATGGTTTGATCAATAAATGTCTTAATTCTCCATTTGTAATGTAAATCTACACCAATGGGGCCATTTGTGTCATGACTTATGCCTCTGGGGGGGGGGATGCTGGAATCAAAGAGCGGCACACGTTATGTGCCACTGACGTTGCAATTCTAACAGGAAGATGTTACTCTAAATGGAAATGTAAAATTAAAGACAAACAAGACAAGGAATAAGATCAAAAGAGCCAACTGTATGAAAGGAGGTAAAATCAAAATTGCACTTTGAAATAATACATCACTGTCAAAGGAATTCCATCTTCATGGTAAAGGTTGTGAAACAGTGTCAGGATGGATGTAAGTTAGTATGTAAGTGTTGATCCCCCCCCCCCCCCTCTTCTCTGCTTTTCTTAATGTACTGTCAGTGGGAAACCATAAGGCCACAAAATATCTTCTGTCTCTCCTCTCCTCTCCTCTCCTCTCCTCTCCTCTCCTCTCCTCTCCTCTCCTCTCCTCTCAGGTTCCTCTCTTCCTTCACTCATCTTCATGTCATGCCATCTTGATCCTCTTCCTGCCTAATTAGCACTGTCTGTGCTTGTGCTTCACTTCCCACCCATTCATATGTCATCTGTCTTCCTTTTAGCTCTTTGTTACCAGGTCGTTTCAAGAGAAAAGTCCATCATTTTACATCTTCTTCACATACCAATAAGTGTTGACATTAACATAGCATCACTGTTTAGTGAAAGCCATATATCTCTGAATTTGCTGATTGTGAATGCTTCAGATCAAGGATTAACTGTTCCTTTATGGGATGATTAATTTCTCTCACTTCTTAAAGCAAGTAAAACATAAAGAAATACAATTAGTTTATATGACAAATGCATTTAGAGACAAAGACACTAATCAATCAAATGAAAATGAAAAATGTTAACTAAAATTTATTTGAAATACAACATAAAATCCAGAAATATGTCTATCTGAAAGGAGTGAGTTGAGAGACTGTAAGCTGTAATAAATAGATCGGTGCATTTATCCACTTCTCAGTCTATGTTAGACCCATTTAAGATCCTAGAGATCCACAATTTATACTCGCCAACATCTGCACTTGACCCCTCCCCCACTAATCACTGTGTTTTATTAGGCAGCTCCAGCTTCCTTCAGAGGGTGAACACTGTCGTTCACCAGTCTTTTACACCTCCATTGATTTCCAGTATCCTCCCAGTGTGTGTGCCTTTGGCCCACTCACCCTGGGCATCATACATCACCCAACATTAAGGCTTCACCTTTTATATCTCTCCCCTTATATCATCATATCCATAACAGACACCTCTGCCTTTTACGGCTCTCTCAGCCCCTTCGATTTCAAACTGATGCCTCTCTGAATTGCCACTTATCTTCCCTTGTGAGGAAGACAGTTATATTTTTGAAGATATTTCTTCATATTTAAAAAAAAAAAAAGATTTATCAGCATTTTGGATCATGCAAGCATCCGCCTTCTTTGAATCCTCCTTTTTCAACTAGACGGCCTGGGCGTAGACGTGCGAATCAGTCAAGATGTCACTTTGATGCTTTGTAAATCGTGCTCCCCTCTTTTGACTTTCCTCAGATGGAGGTTTAAGAATCTCATAATGTCTTTTGGAAAGCGTACGCGTTCACTGTTCTCTCCGGGGCTCTTTGAGACGGGAATAGACTGATGAAGTGTGTGACTGTCTCCACGGTAATTATGTGATGAATGCCTTCATTCTGTGTGTAGCTCCGAGCAGTGAATAGCTCAACTGATTATTGAGGGGTTCGTTATTTGTATGTGTGTGCGCATTTCTAGGAAGACATGAGAATAGATAGGATAGTGTGTGTGTGTGTGCTATTAACTCCGCGAGTTTACTGAACTTGCACCAAAATCTGATGTCTCAATGAAAGAATCGTGGCAGGTTCCCACATATGAAAACTGTAAATAACCTGGCATTCCTCGTGAAAGTCTTTTTTAGTCAATAGTAGGGCCATTTAGTACCACTGCACTCCACCTACTGTGCCATTCACAACCACACATTCAGATATACCGAGCCAGCTGCCAGTTTGATATTTCTGTGACAAAACCATTTCTCTGCGCTTTGAGTGAAGCATTAAGGCGAACACATCAAGCCTTCAACATTTTAAACCCCCTCAGATGGATATTAAGCTCCATTAATAATAGCACAGTCTTGCTGTCCAGCTCATATGGATTTTCATTCGCAGATGGGAAATATTACGAGAGGCAGAGAGACCAAGCTGAAGAGAGTGTGACATGGATTATAGAAGGATAACGTACAATAGCTCCCTGAATATAGGCCTGCCTATGAAAAGACCTCCAATATTACAGTGGTCAAGAAGAGAGCTCAATGCGCTGCAACAAAGCACGAGCAAATTAAGAAAACATCAATTTGACAACACTTGCATAGCATTTTAAGAAACTTGCTGCAAATACAGACAAAGGAAGTGTTTCCAGGGGACACTTAAAAGTGCTGAACACAGCTCTGACACTTTTGACCCATGAAGTTATTGGAGTCGGGTCTGTGTATCATACGTTTATGTTATGTTATGTGGACCTACTCTCTGGTTCACTGGTGTCGACACATGAATCATGTAGGCATGATTAGATCAGAAATATCCTGAGGTATGGACACAGGATACAGTAGGCCTGGCAATGTAATGATAATCACATGACATCATGGTTTGATGTTAAAAAATGTACATGTCACGCTGAGGTCTATGTCAGAATTTTGGTTCTTGGCTCTGCAGGTCCTGTGAGGCAACAGTCTTGCTTGTCATCCTCTCTTTCTCTCTTTCTCTCTCTCTCTCTCTCTCTCTCTCTCTCTCTCTCTCTCTCTCTCTCTCTCTCTCTCTGTCTCATCAACTGTTTCTATTCAATAAAGGCAAAAATTGACCTGAAAAAATTACCTTAAAAAAAAAGACACCCGCACCCAACTTCATTGACTTCAAGAGTCACAAACTGTAGCAACAACAAGCACTTCCAAGCCGTGTTCGGCATTGGTGTCATCTGCAAACACTCTAATGTGTTGTGTTCCTTCTATTTGCTGCATATTGTGTCTATTTGCATATATTTTCTGAAGCCGCAGTGTGTTGTGCTCTCTCAGCCACCATAGAACACTTAGAATATACTTATTACTGTAAGCCTGCAAGGGCTGGACTTCAGCAAACATATCTGTGTTGCATTTGGAAGACCTGGCAGGTAGGAAGCCCAATGAATGCTGGGCAGTGTGTTTTAGTTTCAGGTCCAGCACTGGGAGCTAGAAGATCCTTAATCATCTTTTGCAACAGAAATGTAGAGTAAGTACTTTTACAGAACAGGAATCTAATCTTGAGATATATATATTTTCTTATTTCAAACCATCTAACAGTCAGGGCTGAATTAACATGTGACACAGGGCAGCTTTGAAAGACTAGACTAGACTAGTCTTAATCGTCAATCTGTGGCCTGGGGGTTTGGGGGCAGTTGCCTACTGTGCTCAGTTTGTAATATAGAGATGGTAAAATCAAACCCCCTTTGACAAGCCACAACATAAAAATTCTGCTTACATGTTAATGCATCAGTAATACTAATAAAAAATATAAGATATGAGACTATAACACACACAGGAGCCATTCTGCTGCAAAAGTACTACTTTTTGCATGGACTGAAGGCAGGACGTTAATTTGATTTTACGCTCTTGTATTATACTAAAAAGGATCTGAAATACTCCTCAAACCACGAGTAATATAACAAGGCTCTCATATAGTTTGTATACGAGTCACATGACCCCAGTTACACACAAACACGGGCACACACGCAGTCAGCCTGCATCTGAGGGCCCGAACCAGCTCACTGCCTGTCAGTCAGGCCCTGAGGAGTCTCAGTGGACCCTCACACACACAAAGACGTGCAGAATAGATCAATGGGCTCGCGTTTATAGAGTCCCTCCCACACACTAACACACGGCTCCACCATGCATCCCATCCCCACCACCAAGTCTCTGACCTGCCCCTCGACATAGTGAACGTATTGATTTCCTCATATTAACGCAGCCTTCATGAAAAGCCCCAGGCAGCAGAGGAGAAGAGAGAAGAGGAAGGAATACGAAGAGAACTAGGGGAAGAACAGGAGGGAGCTGGAGGAGATAAGAGGAGATGGAATGGAGGAACAGGCGGGTAGGAGGAAAGAATAGAAAGCAAGGCCTGATACTGTCCATCACGCTCAAAATGATTCACATGTCAGATATAAGCGAGGCCTGAACTACAAAACCTCAGCCTTTGAAATGTTCAAAATGAATAATTTGAACTGTACTTGAAGCTGTATGTGATATGGGTTACATGCTGGTGATGGGGATTGTAGTTTCTAGTGGTAGTGAAGCCTACAGTATGGACACCACTCTAATGAGTAACAAAGAGAACAGAATATGAATTGGACCAATATGGATTTTAATTTGTTTTTCTTCCCTTTTAATCACTCTTTTTTCTTCATTTTTCTACTAGCTTAAGTTCCACTGTTCCTTAGCACAGGAAGGGTGTTAGTCATAAGAGCATCACTATAAAAAGAATAAATGTTCCTAGATCTTTAAAATCCTTTACAGTAAGAATAAGGATTTATAAATGGTTTACAACTAGTTGATTGATTATAATACTTAAAAAGCCCACATGTACCTCAGATCTCATTGGTTTCAGCTTTCTTTGTCTTCTCCATCAGCCGGCATTTATAGCAGATATTTGTTAACAAGTGACTGGCATTTATCCACCATCTGCATTCATGCACTAAGGCTTTGGCAATATACAGCAGTTTAGCTCATGTGTTACGCTTAACAACAAGGCTCCCTTTTGCCAGTTGTAAATGTTGAAGTGTGTGAATGATGAAGTAATTCATTAGTCAAATTAATGAGCTGTAAGCAGTAATGGATCCTGCCTGAGTCTTCACCGATGTTTGAAAACTCTGCTATAACTTGTTAATAATTGTTTAATAAAGATATTCCTTTTAAGAAAGTGTTCACAACCTTTTTAATAACCAAATTGTAATCAACTTATATTGGAGAAGTATTTTTGCAAAGTGTTAAATCAGGTTAAAGGATGAAGCTCACCACACTTCTCAAAACACTGTTGCAGCACCATTTCATTTGTGCTCTCCTTTACTCCAGTAAGGTAAAGACTTTGGCTCTAGGAAATTATGTAATCAGTGTTTGACCCCGGCCTGGTGTGGACAGAAGAATGCAGTCATGTTGGGGTGTTTAAAACATTAGTGTGTTTGGAGGTGAAGTGCATCGTGTTTAGCCTAATGGGCAGCACGTGCGGCTCCTCACCCATCAGCTGTTACTCTCTTCTGCCTTCCTTCCCTCGCGTTGTCTCTCACACGCTTTTTTTCCCTGTCATGCACGCACACTCATTTTCACTCATTTTCCCTTTTCACTGCAAACCCTCACTTTGTGGAGGAGGAGTAGGAGGCGTATTTTGCCAGCCATATGGCAGTGCCAGGGGCGTCCGGAGCAGATGTGCTCGGCATTGGGGCTCTGCTCCATCAAGCACATGCGTGTGCACACACACATACACACACACACAGGCTTACACAGTGCCGGGGAAAAGGTCGATGACTGACAACAGCGTTATCTAACTCCCAAAGTGCAGCCACGCTGGCTGCAGGAGCAACAAAACCTACAGTGAGGAACCTCTGAGTTCTCAATGGGTCTTTAAAGTAAAGTCAATGAGTGCCTCCCTCAAAGTGTTATTCAGCATTGTAGTAGTTCTGTGTTTCTGGCTTAAAGGTGTAATGTGTAAGATAGTTGATTGTTGAGTCTCATTCCCAGGTCATCAAATACAGATGCTATGGGTTGGTGGCCGGCCCAACCTACCAACCCAAAGCCTCAGTATTTTTGACGACCCGGGAACTACACTCAACATCTTACAAATTGCTCCTTTAAAGCAATGATTTCTGTAATAACTGACATATTGCCGTATTTGAGAATGTATGTACTGTATATAAACACACATAAATGCTAGAAAAATATAGAAATGTGTACAATGTGATGGGATTTGGTGATCCTTATAGGCCATCATTTTATTTTCAGTTTGTCAGGGAAGCTAAGCATCTTGATTACTAAATGTCAGATGAGTCCTTTTCTATGCAGACTTTTTATGTATGAGTCTGGTGAAAGCTAGCCAGAGACTCAAAGACTTGTCTTTGCCTGATCAGAGCATAGGAAAACTTCTCTTCAGTGATCAGAGTCCTGACTTCCTCTGCTGTCTGGGAAAGAGCCCTTGTTGCCTTCAGAGCGCCAACTCAGCGTGTTCGTGTTGCTTTCTTTAGAGCTGCTTTTTTGCTGAATAGTAGAAGAAGGATGTGCGTGTGTGTATCTTTGTGTTTGTGCAGTACAGTAAAAGTTTCCTCTGAATGAAATGGGATGTAAATTTGACCAGTGTGCAGAATGAGAATGTAGGCTGGTTCCCAGTGTTTGCTGAGGCAGCGTTTGACCTACATCAAACACCAAAAAGCAGAATAAGTTAGAAAGCATTACAAAGCTGGTCAACACCTAGGCACCAGCTAAGGGTTCGGGCAAAATAACTCCCCACAAAGATGCACTATTTTAAATGTACCTCCATTTATTATTTACATCTGATTAAGTAGATCAGCTGGAGGAGAAAGAATGACTTAGTGATTGTGCCAACACTTACTGTATATTATAATAGTAAATTACTATTTGATGTTTACAGATGTGAATATCCGCTCTGACATAACATCACATACTCATATGCTAATTATTTTTTTCCTGTAACAAAGCGTATTATAGACTTACATAGAAACTCATTTTGTGATGCAATTCTTCTATGACTTCCCTTATGTGTGTACTTGCCACTGCAAAATGTTATCCATGCATCAATGCACTATTCATCAAGAGCACTTGTTTACTCAAAACTGGAAATGTGAAATGTCCATTTTGAAATAATCTATGTCCATCCCCTCCTCTGTTCCTGGATCAACAAAAACTATTGATCAAAACATGACTGTGCTGATCTGTAAATGGCAAGACTAAATGAGACAGCAGAGAAAGCAAATACGTTTTTTAAATGAGATGAAAATGGCTTTTTGTAGCGCATCAATATTTGTTGTTACTTCTAAGAAACAAGATGCATCACTTGGCTGGTCGTATGTCATGGCTGAGTCAGCTCAGAGCAGCTGTCCACAGGGAGATCACAAACCTTTCTGACACTGGGGCAAAAAAAGTTTCAGGGCAACTGTGTGTGTGTGTGTGTGTGTGTGTGTGTGTGTGTGTGTGTTTGTGTGTGTGCGCGTGCCTGCGTGCGTGCGTGCGTGTATGTGTGCACAGGCCCGCTATATCCCCCAAGCCACCAGGGGGCCCCCAAGCTGCCATTTACTTTTTGGCTGGACTGCAGAGGGCCCACCCTATGGGTTCCTCGAGAAGCTCTGCTCCGCTCTGCCCCCGCCCCTCTGTCCAAAAGCTCCCCGGAGCTCAGCAGCTGTCTGCGGGCGAGCGCTGGCTCTGTCACCCCGCTCTGCACTCTGCAAAGCCCCGCGATACACGTGAACTTTTCGCTTGAGTTATATTATATATATATAATATTTTCAACTCGCGCTTTCACCTGCCGCTTAATACACTGTTGCCTGCCACAATGTATTAAGCGCAAGTTATTTG
>JBBPCS010005606.1:0-10380 GCA_037974645.1 Hollardia meadi
ACACACACACACACACACACACACACACACACACACACACACACACACACACACACACACACACACACACACTCGTAGGAAGAGACAGATGAAACAGGAAGTTTTGGTAGAAGTTGGTTTCTGACATGTCATTTTCTTCACTCTCTCCCAGTTCTTTCAGTTTGTGTGTGTCACCATCTTCAAGCCAAGAAAAAAACCCAACTTGGTTTTAATATTTGTGAATGTGTGCACTTTCATCTTGGCCTGAATGAACATAAAAAACCTGACGCCACCTCCCCCATTCAGCGGACGAGTCTCCATGGTTGCATCCTCTGGCTGTTTTGTGGTGGAGCAGAATTCCTTCATGGATGACGGAGCAACACGCCTCGACATGTGGCTCCGTTTAGAACGAGACCCGAATCATTACGAGGCAACTCGGGGACGGAAACTGTGCACTCAGCTGTCTTGCTAGTTTGTCATTACGTGCGGCCGTGTGGTGGAATTCCTTCATGTTTGGTCAAACCATAATGCTCTGCCATGTGGGGACAAACCGAAACAACACGCAGACTCTTCAGGTTCCATCTCAGCGGTGAAATCAGACTAAAAACATGTCCCAGCATGCAGCTGCAGCGTAGGTAGCCAATCACAATTAGGTCTGCTCGTAGCATTGAGGGTTCTGGCGTGGCGGTGGAATTCCTCTATGGTTGACCGGGCAACTCGGAACGCCATTTGGCTCCATGTCAGCCAAAACAGGGGGGGGGGCTAATGAAACTGTCCACCAATCAGCAGTCAATGCCCCAGAACTAATGACTCTACACACACACACACACACACACACACACAGATAAAGGTGGTGTGACTGGACAAAAGGGGAAAGGTTTAAGTAGAAACTGGAATTCTGGGAACTCAGTGGAGGTTGTGTCGCAAGAAAGTTGCCCCCCCAAAAAATCATACTACTTTACTGACGGATACGGTGACAGTGATGCAATCATGATTTTAGCTATTTTTAACTTATTTTCACTGGAAAAAACAAAAAGAAATAGAAACATGACGACATGATGATGATTTGTTTATGACGCTGTGACACGTTTTATCAAAAAACTGCAGCTCCTAATATCTGAATATTGCATTACTGCGATAATATATCAATTGTTCAACCAACAATTTTTGTCCAACCAACAGTCCAAAACCCCAAAACTCTTCATTCACCATCAGAAATGACAAAGAAAAGCAGCAAATCCTGACATTGAAGAAGCTGCAACCAACGAATGTTTGACAGTTTGGCCTGAAAAATGACTGAAACGACTCATTTTCAAAAATAATGGATAAATTGACTAATTGCTGCAGCTTTTTCTCTTTTGTCAGTTTTGATTTTAGATTTCATAAAGCAGGAAATGTGCTGTGAGAATATTTTCTTCCAGGGTTGATAAGAGTGACAATTTCCCTGATGATTACTTTAAGGTGACAGGCGTCGATTAGAGTCGGACTGACTGATGAGGCTCCAGGCTGCTGTTCAAAACTGTTAAAGTAACACGCAGAGCAAAGTAAGACAAGAACCACGACGAGTTAGTTTGTGCAAACCCGACTTTCCTCCTGCATTATCTGGACTTTGTTCTGAAACCCGACTTTCCACCTGCATTATCTGGACTTTGTTCTGAAACCCGACTTTCCACCTGCATTATCTGGACTTTGTTCTGAAACCTGTAGCTCTGTCTGGTTCAACAGGTGAGTGAAGGCAGCAGCTGGAGACTCCTCTGCCGAGTAAAAACAACAGAAGTTCTGAGCACGTGACCCAGAGGACATATTGTTTCTATTATTTAATTGCTCTTCTTCTTTTAATCTGTTGTCTTTTCCTACCTTTAGTCTTGTATTTGCTGCTGTCCTTTTATTGCTTGCATTAATACTTTGTGTCTTGCATTTTAAATCTTTGGTTTCCTTGTTTTAAATGTATCTTAATTTTTTAACCTCGTCTCGTTTGGCTGTTTCACTTCTGTTGTCTTCCTGAGTCTCCTTCTCTTGCTTTGCCTGTCAAAGCACTTTGTAAACTTGTTTTTAATGCTGCTATATAAATAAAGTTTATTATTATTATTATTATTATTATTATTATTATTATGTTATACAGCTCGTTGGAGACAACAGAAAGCAGCCTGAACGTTCAGCAGTCAAAGTGAAGAAGCTGAGGAAGTTATGAGGCTGTTACAGCAAAACAAGACAAACCAGCAGACTGTTTGTTCGGTTGCACGTTTTACTGGCCAAAACCAGACTGAAACCATGACAACGGCAAAACATCAGCTGTGTCCTAAAGGAACTCCCGGTCAGCGCCCAGTCCCAACCTACACATGTGTTAAAGTGGTCCCGTCAGTAAAAGCTTTCTGCAAATGTGCCTGTTCAGACTGTAAAAACAGATGTATTCATTTTCTATATCTGATATATGTTCGGTTTATTATTGTCTTGAAGAACTGTCTGAAAAATCTAGTCCGAGTAGGATTGCGTTATTAAAATCAGAAGTACTTTTAAACAGGCACATTTGTGGTAACCTCATGTTACTGACAGGAACACTTTTGAGCGTGCAGGACGGTATCGGGCAGCCGGTACCAGTCAGGCACCGACACTCAAACACCCTCTGAATCTACCAGCCAGCGTGGTCAAACAAAAGCCCAGTTTTTTTTCCTCTGTTCTTATATCAGACTAAGAATAGCAGCAGGAATCGCCCGGCCCCACACCTTTTAAAGCCTGCGAGGCTCTTCAGGCATCCTCTGACTCTTTTATTTTCAGTTCTGACGAATGTGCCGTATGTGCATCGACAAGCGGGGTCTCACTCTCGGCAAGAGCGTGACTCACAGCGACAGAATCGTAGCCAACCGTAGGCAGAAGAACGCTGCAGATGCCTCATCCCCTATTTTAGCCCAGAAGGGGAAGAGAGAGAGTCTAAAGGAGCTAAATCTCATCTGTGATGAAGCAGGCTTACTCCACAACATGCGGACATATTTTTACTTTTCTCCGAAAGCTCCTGAAAGAGGAAAGAAAAAACGATCCTGATCTCTAAGCCGAAGTAAAAATCCATCTTTCTACTAGTACCTGAATTTTGAAAAGCACAGAGCCAAAGATTAGACTGATCATGTTGAGGATACACAAGGAGTTTCATAACGGGGGAACTTGATCCTATTTTGGATGATATTGATTTCTGAAATAGGGAGTAGCTCAGACGTAGACAGAAGAAAAGGCCTCGGAGAGGTAGTGGGAGGAGGACTCAAAACTGCTGCTGCCTTTTCATGAAAGTCTGGTTCACATAAAAACAAATCTGTTGATTAAACAAAGACAAAAATGGACTTGGTGGAGAGAAAAAACAGCCTTGTTAGCACAGTGATCGGTGGGGTTGGGTAGATGGTTTTGCAGGTCTGGTACGAGCTTAAACTGGTTTGATTTTATGCAACCCGACTGAACCAGCATTTGTCAGGTGTAGGTGGAGAGAGCTAGCAGTGCGCGACTAGTTAGCAGGATAGCTGAATAGCTGAGCTCCACAGGGTGCTGCCTCCCTGTGTTTTGTTGTGATGTACTCGAGTTGAGAGTTGTGCACACAGTGCTGCTATACTACACCGACCCACGTCCACAAGAGGGAGCTCTCATCAGGAACCAGAAACCCTTCATTCTCAACAAGGCTTTTATTGTGAAATATTTAGAGGAATAAAAGTTGAATGGTTGTTGTAAGAAATAAAAACCCGATGTTCGCAGTGCTCCTGATGGACTGTGGTGCTGCTACACTCTCATTCATGGGCTCAATATGGGAGCAGCTGCATAATCAAGGCAAAATTCGGTCCGGCCCAATCCCAGTGATTCGCTCAGATTTTTTAATGGCTTGTTGTTGTTGAGCACTCAACAGTTTATGTGAATTTAAATTCAGAACATTAGAATTATTTGTGGACCACATGCTGCCCACGTACAAGTTGGTGGTTCAGCAGTAGCGATAATGAGTCTTTACCGTCTCCATAAATGACATGCAGCTGTTTAGAATTCTGCATCAAGCCTGTACTGAGCTTCTCTGGGCCATGTCAGGTCAGACGTTTCTCAGAAGAGAAAGATTATATAAGCTTCAAGTGGTAACAAAGCAAAAACCACAGCAGCGTTTCAGGGTTTCCTCGCAAACCCACTGTGTTTATCTCCGGGCCGAACATAGTGTGTGTAACATGTGGCGCAGCAGCGTCCAACACCTTCACCTTGAAAACATCGTCACAACGACTCCGTTGGCTTCTAGAGGTCATTTAGACTTCTTAAGCCGAGAAGCACATCTTTTTACTGAAGACTGAGGAGGCTTTCAGGGGCGAGCTCGCCGTGTTGACACACGAACACGGGAAACTACACGCACACACGCAAATGCACACTGTTTACTTAACCCTTAAAGGCGAGCACAGAGATCTGCTCTGTGGAAACCATAGAAAACACACACACAGAAAACTGCACGTCCTTTCATTGCAAAGGGAGAAAGCATGACTCTTTCTGTTGCTATAGCTCACCTGTCAAACACACACACACAGGTGACTCTACAAAGGTTATCGATACACGCAAGTATTGCAATGATATATTTTGTGATAATGCATCGATTTTGAATTAAAAGTTCACGTGCAAAGATTTACTGTTTCAATTTAGATTTTCTTATTTTGTCTACCTGAAGAATCCTGCGAGCACCTTCACCTGCAACGAGTAGTCAATCGATTAGTCAATCGGAAGGTAATTAGTTGGCAACCATTTTGATAATCGGTTTATCGTTTAGGTCATTTTTCAAGCAAAAAAGTCAAATATCTGCTGCATTTCTTTCTCTTCTCATTTTGTCATTTAAGATTGTAAATTAAGAGTTTTGGACAGTTCAAAGATGCAACTTTAGGCTCTTGAGAATTGTGACAAGCGTTTTTCTTTTCTCTATTTGAACATTTTATAGGTTAAACAATCAATCGATTAAATGTGAAAATAATCAATAATGAAAATAGTTGTTGCAGCCCAGCTCTGTTTGCACAAAAAGTAGTGCCATGATGTTGGATGTTACACATCCTGCTGCTGTGACTGCATAAAAAGTTCACTTTTATTTCCTCAGATTTGAGGTATTTCCTTAAAAAAATCTAAATGTATCACAGTATATTGAATCGTAACCCCTGCATCGCGATACGTATCATATCGCCAAATTAACGACAGCACACTGACATATTGATTAGTGTGTGTGTGTGTTTCCTCTAAATGAGGTCATTTGCTGCGACTGCCGGAGACACCAATCTGTTTCTTAATCCCATTTTTCTCATCCGGGGAGAGTCGACTGAACGTGAGCACCCAGCTTCATATTCATACACGGTTCAACTTTTTAAGTGTAAAATTCAAGCACTTTTCAAGCACTTTCAAGGTACCAAGACCAAAAAATGTCCAGACTCTCAAAACCTTTTATCATCACTACAAAATTACTTCTATTCATGCAAATTTGAAAAAACAACAGAATTCCTTTATACCCACAGCAAACACTACAAACTGTTCACTTTAACTTTGATTGTATATTTTCATCAGGATTATTTAATTCTTGCTAATTTCGTCACCAGGACACAACAAACAAATATATAACAGGGTCCTTTTCAATTTAAATCTAAAAAAAGATTTTTTTTGTTTCATGTGTTTGTGTGAATAAACTCCAACGTTGTTAAAAATCAAGCAAAGAATGTGTTGGAATTCAAACATATTCCTAACTTTGAGAAAATAACAGTTATAATCAGACTCTGATGCACGCACGCACGCACACACACACACACACACACACCTAAGTGAACAAATTCACAGCACAGAGTAAAAACAAACACACCATCATGAACGATGAAACAAACGCTGCTCTCTCCGTGGGGGATTATAGACAGCTCGTCTACAAAACACACCCATCAACATGACGCCTGTTTACACACAAGCAGTATGCTCAGCTGCAGGTCTGGCTGACTCACGTCACACAGTAGAAAAGAATAGAAACGAGCAGACGATCCAGAGCGGCGCAATATTGATTTACGTCCATCGGGGGTGGGGGGCAGCAGGAAAATAGGTGGACCTCTAGGCCTCTTCTGCAGGCTTCAGACTGAGAATAATAGCACCCACGGGACCACTCAACACCCTCCAAACTGCCCATCACTCAACAGTCGAGTCCTTTAATTCATTTAGGGCCTGCGGGATAGAGCAGCCAACTATTTCAGAACAATCAAACCACATTAAAACAGAGACACTGTGTTGGCACACACACACACACACACACACACACACACACACACACACACACACACACAGGGAATCCGGATCACAGCCAGGCATGAACTGAATCTGTAACAGGACCTCAAAAGGTCAGGCGGGAACAGTCTAAAAAAAACTGCTTTGTTGTCAGGCCGGACCAAAAGCCTCCCTGCTGGAAAAACAGCTCACACACACAGACGTATACTGGTTCCAGTTAAACATTATGGGAACGCCATGACATGACAACGACACGATCACAAGCTACAGCAACTGGCGCTGCAGGAATTAGTCAAAGAAAATTACTTGTCAACTACTTTGATAAGTCCTTTCTGTCAATTTTCAAGCAAACATTTAAATATATTTAAGATAAAAATTCTCTGATTTCTGCTTTTAAACCAGTTATTCTCAACCAGTGGTCCGGGGTCCACTAGTGGGCCTCAGAGCATCATCTACTGGGCCGCGGTTCAGCCAAATGGTAAGATTACAGTTATTATTATAATTTTTACTGTAATTTACAAAGATAGTTATATTTAAGGGTGTTCAAGAATTCACATAAATAAAAAAATGTGCTATAAAAATGCAAAATTTCAACACACCAACACTGCCACAGGTAGCTAGCATCTGCCACAGCTAGCGATCGTCTGCCACAGCTAGCGATCGTCTGCCACAGCTAGCTAGCGCTTGCCACAGGTAGCTAAGGTCAGCCACAGCTAGCGAAGGTCAGCCACAGCTAGCGAAGGTCTGCCACAGATAGCTAAGGTCTGCCACAGATAGCTAAGGTCTGCCACAGATAGCTAAGGTCTGCCACAGATAGCTAATGTTCCCTCGGATGTTACGATTTCTTTGTAATTTATTTGGGAAGGTGGTCCTCAGAAATTTGTTGACCATCAGCCTTAAGTTCCAAAAGGTTGAACCCCTGCTCTAGTAAACAGTAAACTGAATATCTTTGGCTGTGAATGGAACAACACATTAGAGGACGCCATCTTGGGCTCTGAGAACTACTTTTTCACCATTTTCTGACATTTTATAGACCAAAAAACTAATCGATTGATCCGAGAAAATAAGCGACGGACTAATCGACAATGAAGATGTCGATGTTGTCCATGTTAGCTGCAGCCCTTGTTACTTCCTTCACTCTGATTGCACACAAAGTGGTGTTATCCCACTGTTCTGATTGGATTAAAAACTTTCACGCATAGTGGTGTGGTTCTATGCACTTTCCTAAAATATATAAAAGTGCAATACACAGCAGTAAAACACAAAACACACCATTTGCTCTTTTGTCATTGATGACTTTTTAAAAACTTTTTGGACTGTTGGATGGACAAAAGAGGAAACTTGAAGAAACCACTTGACATTTTATGGATTAATCGTGAAAATAATCGAATAATCGCCCAACTAAAGTGCTTCTGGTCACTGCTGTCCGGCCTCCCCGCGCTCAGACTCAATAAACAGCCTTACTCAGCTCTCTCCCTTGGGCTTCATTCTGTCCTTCTCACCCCGAAGCCTCCCTCCCTCCCTCGCTTTTTGTCTTGTCCCTCGGTCAAAGGAGACAAACCCAGACCGCGGCAGGCTGTCAAACGTCTCCATGGCAAAGCGGACGTGAGCGGAATCACGACGAGGTGGGCGAACACCCTCCGGTGCTTCACCTCTAAAGCGGCTCCCGGTACTGAGGCGCCAGCAGAGAAACCGGTGTGCCGTTCTTAACAGTAATCTAGCGAGATTTTTACTTCTTATCTACCTGTAAATGCTCAGAATGTTCCCTCCATCCAATAACCAACTCCGATTGGCGCCAACAGCACGAGCAACAGCAGAGCTAGAAAATAAGAGTCAAGAACAACGAGGTCACTGAAACTCGCTGCTGGGTCTCACTTTGAGGGCACATTTCAGCGTCTTCTCGTGGATTTCACTTCACAGGACGCCAAAAATAAACCCAGAGCGGAACAGAGATACAGCCAAAGAGCACCCCCCACCCTCTTGGACTACAGCCTGTCCTGGCCTGGCTTTAAAATGCACCTGTTCTGAAGCCTGCTGGGGCTTCGGGCAGCTTCAGCTGTCCAAACGCCGGCCACCGAAGGAGGCAAGGAAAGGAGGCGAGGAGGGGAGCAGGGCTGGTGAAAGCGGTAGCTGGGATAAGTAGCCCAGCAAGGCGGCTAATAACACAGCGATTGCCTAAAAATATCCCCGACCACAGAGCTGCAAATCACGGCGCACAGACACACGAAACCCGGGGAGCGGAGCCGGTTTTCAGAGCGGATTTCAAGCTGGTTCGAGTGTTCACGGTCACATTTCAGCGGTAAACACAGAAAATTTAACCTAAATCAAGAGCTGCGTCGCTCCCGAGTGGTTTTTTTTCCCTCTCCGGTATCTCCTTAAATGTCTGCCCCACTCAGACTTCAACACACACAAGGAAAGAAATGTGAGATAATAATAACAGACACACAGGAGCGAATGGTTTAAAAAAAGAAACTGACCGTCAAATCTCCTCCAGGTTTATATCCGTGTCCGTTATCCAGACTAAATCCTCCTCCGTCTTCTTCCGTACGCTGGAAAAGGGGGACCGGCGGCGGAGGTGGCGACAGGGGAGCCTGGCTTCCCTCCTTCTCTTTTCCACACAGGAGTCGAGCGGACAAATACAGGCTCGCTGCTCGGTGTCAGATCTCCTCTGACTGCGGGCAGGCGGTCTCCGGTGGTCCAGAGGAAGTTACGAAAGGTTGAATTCACAATGAAATATCATATAAAACGCACCAAATGGAACAGCGCCCGGACTTGAGATTAAACCACAGGCAAAAAAAATCCTGAAGTGTAAAAAAAAAAACAAGAAATAAATGTACTGAGAGTGAAAAAAGGAGAAGATTTTTCTGGTAAAATCACAGTTTGAATCCTTGCGGAGCCACCAGTGCGGCCGCTACACCCGTGAACCGGGCTGCTGCTGTCGGACCTCGGAGCCACCGCGGGTAGGTATGTCCCGTACTCGTCGAGGTCCTCCACACAAATGTCCGCTGCTCCGCCTGAAGGATGAATTTCCACCCGGAGGAGTGGAGAGGGAGAGAGGGAGGGAGGGCAGTGCCTCGCATTCTCTGAATTACTCCACCCCCAAACTGCCTCCCCCTCTCCTCTCCCTTTTTTTCAAATCCCTCCACCTCTCTTTCATTCATTTGTCTCTCAGAACCTCCTTTCTCTTCTTTTCCTCTTTTTTCCTCCTTTCACTCTCTCTCCACAGCCCCGCACCATCGCCTGTCTCTAAAGGTATGCGCTCTAATCACGAGCAAATAAATCAATATGTTTACTCAACGCCTTCTCCCATGGAGCTATGATGCTGACATTGATCCTGGGTGTGAATGACCATCATGTAAGTTTTCATCAATATCTGTGAATGGCAGTGAAATGGACTCTAAAAAATAAAAAGTAAAATAGATGCTGAGGCTCTTAAGAGATGAAATTTATGAACAATATTGTTAAAATTTTACCCAACTTTTTCCTCTATGTCAGGGTAACCATTTGTAACTTAAGGCCCATTTCTGATTGTCAACAAATTTATGAGGACCAACTTCCTAAATAAATGACAAGAAAATCATAATGTGATGAAAAATGGGGGGAGGGACAAAAAAACTGGGCTGTGACAGGATTTCACCACATTCAACACACTGTGCTTTTGGGTTAGCATCAAATTTTAAATAATTTTGTGCCACTGCATCCAAGGGAACGTTAGCTAGCCGTGGCAGATGTTAGCTAGCTGTGGCAGACGTTAGCTAGCTATGGCAAGCGCTAGCTAGCTGTGGCAGACGTTCGCTAGCTGTGGCAGACGTTAGCTAGCTCTGGCAGACGTTCGCTACCTGTGGCAGACGTTCGCTAACTGTGGCAAGCGCTAGCTAGCTGTGGCAAGCGCTAGCTAGCTGTGGCAGACGTTCATTAGCTGTGGCAGACGTTAGCGAAACACATTTGTTTGGTGATTTTCAATAACTGGTCATTGAAATTATGGATTTTAATTTGATGTTTTTTATTTATGTGAATTCTTGAGCACCTAATTAAAATAACTATGTAAATTACAAAAAAATGAATGTCACTCAGTAGAGCTCACACCTCCACCAACAGCCCTCTGATTGAAGCCTCAGCACCAACTGCAGCAGCTGGTGACTCTCTGTTAGCACCTTACTG
>JBBPCS010005608.1:0-10377 GCA_037974645.1 Hollardia meadi
TGTGTGTGTGTGTGTGTGTGTGTGTGTGTGTGTGTGTGTGTGTGTGTGTGTGTGTGTGTGTGTGTGTGTGCGCCAGAAGAGAAGAGAAGTACGACTTAATGTGTCAGGCAACACCACTGGAGTAGCTTCGCTGCAGCGCACTGGGAGTTTATTACATTACATTAACACCAGTGTTCAATGAAAGAAAAAAAATCAATACAAGCTGTTAATATGCTTCTAAGTGTTTCTTTGTTTGTGAAACATCCAGCCAAGCTGAGGAAATGCGTTTCATGGCAAGACAGGTAGCAGCACAGCCAGTTAAAAACTTGAAATTCCCATTTTTTAAGTGCTGTGGTTTCCTTATGGAACAATGTGTTCATGGATATAAAAGGAGCAGTAGTGCATTAATCAGGAGGAATAATTACAGTCTGTTTTGATGTTCATATGGACACCTGGCAGTTGTTTGAAGACAGACTTAAAAAAAATTGTGAGCCCATCCTTTAAGTGAGGTTTTAAGTATGACAGACAACTTTCATCATGATTCCAAAATAATGGATAAATCATTTTCAGAGGGTCAGAATAAACTTCTCTTCCAAATGAATGTCATGTTTGTGGTGCTTAGTAGCAGGTTTATAGGGATGAGGAAGAGACAGTGGACTTTTTTTTTTTGTTTCTCAGTCCCTGTGAACTCAGAGCTTGTCAAACAATATTAATGCTTCCTTGTGGTATTCAGTTTGCTGAATAAAGTTAGTGGAGATATTCAGATAGATTGCTGGTGGTGCAGGGTGTTACCACCAGTATCGCCTGGATTCCTGAGTTATGTTTAAAATAGAAGTACAATTTATCCTTTATTTATCCGGGGGAGGATAAATAAAGGCTTGCATACTCATATTCCATCAACACCCCAGTTTCACATGTGGCAGCTGCACACAGTTGGTCATTAGGCGTCTTGCTCAAGAGCACCTTTACAACTTCAATTCTGCTGTTGGGTAATTGTTTTTGTCTTTCATCACAAGTCTGGAAATGTACACGTCAGGTCACAGGCTTACTTCTGGAATCTCACTGCAACAACTCAGTAAATATCTGGGCCTTCAGAGAAGCATGGCTAAAGTGAAGGGGCAAGCTTGTGTCACACCCAGTATTAAAGGGGTTCTTTGTTTTTGTGGAAAATTGCTCTAAACTTCATTACCAAACGACACTGGTGGAACTCCCAGTTTCAGAAAAAGTAACAAAGATCCTGACACGAGATAATTCTAGGTTGACCTCCTACACTGAACCAGACGAGCTGTCAGTAGCACATACAGTCCCGGTGTGTAAATCATGAAAGGCAGATGAGATTGTGACCGAGGGCTACAAAAAGAGCATGCGGACCTGACCAAAGATGTTATCTTTAAGGATAAGAAACAATAGAAGTGCAGACGTGGACACAAACTCGCCGAGCTGTGACTTAACTGAATGAATGTGTGAATGTGCGTCCTGGACTCAGTTGGGAAAGATGGACCAACATCCTTTACTGAAATAAAAGTAGCAATACAACAATATAGCTAAATATACTTAATTACACGTAAAAGTCATGCATTCTTATTATCTTACTAGTAAGTAAAAGTATTCATTATGCAGAAAAATTTCTTCTTTGATGGTGCTATATTAGATGTCTATTAAATATAGGCCTTATAATAGAGCCCTAATATAAATGTTGTCTAATCCAGTTTTTGAGCAGACCTTCATGAGATTGTTTTTAATTTAAATTCACTCATTTAAAGCTGTAATGAGTGTCTGAAGCTTGAAACAAGCATGTAGAGATCACTGCATTAGAATTACGAAAACTTAATGTTGATTCACAGTGAAACTCTGGTTGAAACTTGCAGGAAAATGTAAGTTTATGCATTTGTGTATGCACAGTACACGTGAGGGGGGGATGTTAAATTAAAATATCACTTTGGTCATTTTCTTTTGAGTGATTTTTTGCATTACTGAATGATTACATACATGAGTGTAAAAAAAAAAAGCCTTTGCCATCTTATGACTCTCTGCTCAAAACAAATTGGATTATGCAATTGCATCAAAAAGCTAAAATTAAATCAGATCATTTTAGTTCCTAAAACATTTCTTGACAACAGGATAAGCTGCTAAGCATGTATAACCAGCAAATGAGCACCATTAGTGAAACTCTGAGGGATTGGTCTCTCCACCCATTCAAGCTAGTTCAGAGAAGAGCAGCAGCGTGAAGTATGACAGGAATGAAAAGCTTCTGGTTAACTGTCCCATGGTGAGGAAACAACAAAGTTCCCAGGCCACTGTATCACCAGGCCAACAGGAAATGGCTGCACACAGGGGCCCCAGGTGGCTCAAAGTGAAATGAGCCACAAACCATATAAGCTCGTTCACAATGCTGTGCATCTGTAGCAGGCTAATATGAACCCCTTTTTTTCTGCCAGCAATAGGCCTTTTCCAAAGAAGACATTTTGATACATTTTATGTACAATTTATATTTATTATTTTCATTGTTGGTTAATCTTTCCATGTTCCTGATTAAATTATTGATTGTTTAGTCTGTGAAATGACAAAAAAAAAAAATCACAATTTCCCAGAGCATTTTTTGCTTCATCAATGAGTTAAACAATTAACCTAAACTGGGGGTCCAAACCCAGGAGGTATAATATTGCAGTATGGAGTCAGAGTAAAATTTAGGCTAATTGGCACCATTAAATGTAATTCCTTTTTGCAATTTATCCATGCATATACAGACAACTATCTCTGAATTACTTTGATTCTGAAGAACACCTAAAAATGTGATGAATCACAGGCAAGTTCTGGAGCTAAAAGTACCATCTTTATTTCTGATTCCTGAGTAGATTAAGGGATGTTTCTTCCGAGTTGCACATCAGAGATAATGACATACTCAGGAAGCGTAAGTCAAGTCAGCTACTGTTGACCATGCTGACGGGCCACACTTCCTGTTGTTTCAGACACCAGCATCTACTTGCCATTTCACTTGACTCAGTAGCTCCATCTCCCCATCTTCAACTCTCCCACACAACTAACAGTTTGAAAACCGCTGATCTGAACTGTCAGTCTTTAAACTGCAACTGAATGCATTTCAAACATCACCAGAATTAGTGAGTACTCTGGCAGCACGCATGTACGCAAGACATCAGCTGTGACATCAACTTTCCAAAGAACCAACCTGACATAACCTGAGGGCAAAACCCAAGAAGGAAACACCATAACTCCACAGAAACATTTTTGGTGAACAGTCCTGAAATTCTCCCATCAGTCATTCTCTCCAGTTGCAGACCCCCCCTCCTGCTACCAGCTTCCCTCTCGCCTTCTGGCCTCTATTCCCGCCCGACTAGAGTCAAACTTGTGTTTGCAGCTCGTGTCCGCCTCAGTGAGCCTTCACCTGACAGACAGCAGCAACCTGACAGACTGAGACACACACCGCGGCAGCTGATGCTTGTGTGTGAGGAAATACAGCGAGGGAAAGCCTTTGAAAAGGCTTCAAATATTTACAATAACTTGAGGTGCACTTTGTGTAGAACTGGTTTCCCCTAAATGTCTTGTTTTCATATGAAATTTTAAGAAGGCCAGATCAACTGCTCGGTGGTATTCTATATTCACACAATGGTATTATACTTTCTTAGCTTAGCTTAATATTTTAAAAGGCATACTAGGTAGAAAAATGTTCAATAGAACTTAAATGTCATTAAAGAGCCAGTGCTGACACAGCATTTACACTAATAAACATTATTATTATGATTATTAAAATTATATTGTGATAGGCTGTTTTTTTCAGTATCTCTGACATGTCAGTAAAACGGTGAGTTTAAAAAAATAAATAACTAATTAATTGATAAGGAAAATAAGCCCTACTTGAGAGTCTTGTTTTGAGTCATGTTTTAACTTGACTTGGAACTAAATCAACCTTCTATCCCACTCGCTTTGCAAAACATATCCTGCAATTTCCAAATTTTCCTGACACAGAAAGTGACCGTGTTTTTATGCTATAAAAATAACATTTTACTGAATAGTTTGAGATCTTTTTGTTTTTTCTTGTTCTGCTTACTTGTTTTTTTTTTTTAAACATGTGTACTTGACACACTAATACTGGACAATAGCACTTAAAATGAGACCTGTATAAGGGTTTCAAAGGACTCAAGCTAAACTAAAAAGGTCACACCTATGGGCAAGAGTCCAATCTATCAAAAACTATCTAGTGAAAACAGCATATGAAACTACTGGTGTCTATTTTATGACCAAAAATGACTTCTATGAAAAATACTCAGTTGGTCTGTGAAGGATGGTCATCACATTGGACTGTTGTCGTTGGCTGCCAGAAGTGTGTTGCTGCTGACTGAGAGGGATATCAGTTTGGGGGATTTCAGAGACACCATGGGGATACTATTCAACTTAGCATCTGTGAGAGGAGTAGACCACATCCCCCTAAATGAGAAACCAGCATGCACATTCTTTACTCTCTAAATTAAGTGGCTAGTCTTTCTTGTCCAACGGTCAGATTTATGAAAGTGCCTGATGATGTCCTTTAAATTTTAATCATGTAGTTGTACATCATACTTTTGAAACGTTTTGTTTTTCTTGTTTTAAAGCTCATCATGTATTAGTGATCAAACTAGAAATATACTTGGAAAGGAAGTTTTTTGCAATATTGTCTAACCACACCTACAGATTTTCCCCTTCAGTACTGTTATAGCCTCTCTCCTGCTGCTACTTGTGCTAGCAGTGATGTTGTAATGGTAAAAATGTTGACGGTTCAGATTTGGATATTTGACTGCCATCAGGAACCTATAAACAGAGAGATAAAAACTAGTTTTTCTCCTCTTTTTTTAATCTGTCTCTCTCTCTAGTGTCACACTCATGCACAACAACTGTGTGGTCACATCACTGCTCAGGCTCAACGATGCCCAACAGGAAAGACAAACAAATGAGTGAGACAGATGGGTGACGAGACAGGAACCATTTTATGAGACATTTTATGCACAGCTCACTTATCTTACAGGAATTTATTTCCTTATTGGATGTGATATGCAACATTTTCCTGATTGTTGGTCTCGATCGGTTTTGTCCGATTGCAGAAAAAAACTCGAATTGTTTGTTTGTGTTAATTGTTTATAATAGTAGTAATATATAAAATAGTATCTGTATTTTGTATTAATAATCTAAATCTGTAAAGTAACTAAAGTGTTAAATAAATGAGTGGAGTAAAAAGTGCAACACTTGCCTCTAAATTGTGGTGGAGTAGAAAAAGTAGCAGAAAATGGAAATACTCAAGTACGGTACAAGTACCTCAAAATTGCACTGAAGCATAGTACTGGAGTGAATTGTACTTGAGAGCTGCAATGATTAATCGATTAATTGATTACTTGATTGAAACAAAATTAGTTGCCAATAATTGTTGATAATTGACTAATCTTTTAAGTCACTTTCAAGCAAAAATGTCAAACATTTGTCAGTTCCAGCTTCTTAAATGTAAGAATTTGCTGCTTTTCTTTGTCATTTAATAGTCATAGTAAAAGAAGAGTGTGTGGGGTTTGGACTGTTGGTTGGACAAAAGAAGCAATCTGAAGACGTCACTTTGGTCTGCAGATTAATCACAGTTAATCTGCAGTTTCAGTCTTATTGTACTTCACTGGATAACTTAAAATTTGACACTTAGATATTTTATTTTTACCGCAAATGTATTTTGGTTCCAAATATCAGATATCCGGTTCCTTGATTACTAATAATTGGTATCAGACCTGAAAAACAAAATATCAGGGGATCTCTTAAATTCCTTACTATAACTGAACTGAGGAACAAAATGTCTGACCCTAATTTTTTACTTCTGTCAGTTATTTGTTTTTGTGACGAGCCAAAATCTGTGTTTTGTTATGGATTAGAGGTAAAACTTGTCTGGATCAGGTGAGCTTTTCTCTCTCTCACATGAATGGCTAAGCTTTCACACGTGCAAAGCAAGATTAAAAGCATTCTTCATTCAAGAGCTAGGTATGCATGTTATTAAATGCTGTTGGTAAAGACACCATCAAGAAGGCAAAGAAGACTTAATCACAGACTGTACACTTTGGGAAATGTGGATCCCAGTGGAGAGTGCTTTAAGTGAGCACTTAAAATATACGAGGTATCCAAGGAACGATTGATACAAAATGAAATTGGACATGTACAACTCTGGGAATTAAACATATGATTTTGTGACCTTTTGGGATGCAGTAAATCCTGTTTTGATAGGAGTGACTAATCACAGACAATAACAGGAGAGATTTCTTGTACTGTGCACACACATACAGTACATGCAGATTTGGTATTAAGCTAATGTGTTTTTCTTACTTTCTGGCTTTCTCATCAACATTTAAAGACATCACAACTGACTGAATTTGTAGGTATAGTACAAACTGTCCCTTTCTTTTACTCTCTGTTTGGTCATTTTGTCCACTCCGCTAGAGCCGTGCTCAGCAAGGTCAGTTCAATGAACCAAAGATAGACTTGATTTGAGCATTCACATGCATGCCTTGTGCAAGATGCATGGTTCATTTTTACTGTTCATACTGAGATATGGAGACACACTTTCTGCTAAACACAACACATGACTGCTCATGGGTTCACCAAACTTTCCTTCCTTCATTCTAACAGAAAGAATGCTGATGGTTCAAGATCAAAACAATACAATGTATTTAATTACATTAATCTATAGAGCATCACAGTTAACAGGCTCAGAACCGGTCTTTCAGAAATTCTGACCTATTCTATAGATGGATATTGACTCATCACCACAGATGCTGCAGCTCGGCTGTCATTACTCATCTGCAACATTGGATTTGACAAGGCTACCTCTAGGCATTATGTTCTATATACAGCTAACTTTACAAAGTTAGTGCACCTGCAATCTGACCTGAGCAACATACAGCTGAACAACATGAAAAAGGCACTGGCTAAGGTTTGAAGGAAGGTGTTTTTAGTGCTAGAATGTGTTTCAAATGAACGGATATAGACTGATTTCACGAAATAAATCTGTAAATAAAGCACATGTGTAGATAATGTATTCACAAGCTAACATCACAAACAAAGCTTTAGTTTTAAAGTGCAAGCGACTTAGCCCATAATCTCTCATTCCTTCTTGCCTTCAAGCACCTTTAAGCTAATTTCATTTTATGCATGCAGGCCTCACTGGAGAGGCAACACTCTTCAGGGTCAGGAAGCACAGTATATGCTAAATATGTTTCAAGGCATTTCATTACATAACCATTCAAATGAACTACATTCTTTTATATATGCAACACTTTAATGCAGTCAGTGAGTGACAATAGATGGGTAGTTGGTTAGCTCCATTGATCGCCTCATATGGCTCTGGCCTACAAAGTTAACCCAAAGGACCATGAGATTGACAGTGGGCCACATAGCAAACCAACCACACATCCCTATCAATAGCTGCACGTAATTAACAACGTGCCCTTTACACAAACTGCCAGGCGAGCATGTCAGTTTGTTCAATATGGTCTCACTTACTTCCTAAAGTTGGGCAGGAAATCAGTCAGGACTGTGTGCCACAAACACTGTCATTCCACTAGCCTGTTTCATTGATTTTTTCCTTAATCAATTCTCTATTTCTGTATTTCAAAAGAGACATTTTACAAATCACAAGTCTGCAATATATTCTGCGACCTGCAAACCCTCTAAGACACCTTCCTAACTTAAGAAATGCCAACTGTGCAATATTCTGTGCACCCTCTTTTTTGGATCCTTTCCTTTCCTCACAGACATGTGTTGCACCAATAAAGTGGTAGGAGTGTGTTCTTAATCTCTTTATCCCTGCAACTCAGTGCCGCTTACTGTCCAATTCTCCACAAGAATCTCTTCAAACATCTGCCAAAAAGTTAATCACCACGCTCAAATCCGCTCCTGTGCATTTGCTTCGTCCCCATAATATGTTTTCCATAAAACACATGGTTTGTTGTGTGAATTCTCCAGAGCTGACTATCTTATTGTATGTTACTGGTATTTTCTTAAACCTTTATTGCATCACCATGATGCATTGTCAGGGTTATGCCTGACTGACGGGGCTTGTCACTATGAAAATAACGCATGACACTTTCCACTCTCATCTGATAGCAACATACAACAGTGTTATGCAAACGATGCTGTATTAGAGAAACACAGGCCATCAGCAGTCTAGCTAATGCTTGTTAAGCATCTGGCCTGTCAAATTGACATGGTCTTATGTGTAAACATATTATGAGTCAAGAAAGGGAACAAGCTTAATTTTACACCTCTGAACGGGAAGTTAAAATGAAACCACATGTCAACACTTTGTTAGGACTGAGGCTCGTCCCACTGTAGCTACTGTGGTAGTCCATCACTATGGCAGTTTTAAACCTGAACTGCGAGTAATACCCCATATAGGGACTTCCAGTGTGTCTGTCCTATAAACATTTAGTTTATGGAAAAGGTGTCCTGCTTTATAGCATTTTATCTGCTAAATAGCCACAGTATCTGTTGTATTAAAAAAAGGGGATATGATACCTCAATGTTTTGTGTTTACAGCCCCAACGTCAACAGTGACCAGTTGGTGGACGTTACACCCGTTTGGTCAGCAGCGAATACATGAGTGACGATAAAGACGCAATTACGAAAATTAACGTTGTAAGTCACGACATTAAAATAGTCCACGATGGCAGCGTCCTCTTAATTTGTCTCTAAACTGAAAGAAAGCCAGTCTCCCCCATCACAGAAATCACTTCCACCATCTCGGCTGAGCCCTCACACTTACAGGCTTCAAAAGCGGGGGAGGCTTAGCTTCATATCCAGCTAACACACATACACTTTTACCAATCACAACCAAGCATTATCCCGTCGCTGCACTTGCAATGTTTTCAATTCCAAAGGGGACAAATAATAAAAAAAAAAGCAAGGAAAGCCGTAAGCTTACCGAAAATACGTCAACGTCCGTGGCAGCCATGGTGCGGAATGTATGGTGTTGGTGTGCTGAGCAGACTGAGCAGGGGCGAAAGGGAGCAGCCCTCGTCTCTCCGTACTAGCCTGCTAAACTACTGAGCTGAGGGTAGACAGAGATAGGAAGAGAGGGACACAAGACGGAGAAGAACTAACCGGGCAGGGTGGCTAATAGCTAGGCGACAAGATGGTTCACTGCTACTTCGCTTCTGCTTCGCTCAGTCGGGATAAATAGTTTGTTTTCTTCGTTTCGAATTCAGCTTGGGGTCCATGAGAGTGCGAAGGGCTTTGCTTGATTTGGCTAACATATGTAGCACGGGAAAGTAGAAAAAGAAGTCGACAAAGAGAGTTAATATGAGTTTGGTAGATACTAATGTTTTACGCATGCGTACTAATGCGGATGTCAACCATTTCATATATATTCATGATTTTTAAAATTAGTTTTACGTTTTCATGTATTATCAAGAGTGTTTGACAGATAAAGGCTCATATATTATACATTTGTAGCAGTTTAAATTCGACTCGAAGCGTTTTCCAGGCGGTGTAACGGTCAATGGTTATTTGTACGTTAGAGCAGGATGTTAACTATCTTGGAGTTGGGGTTGCATCTTTGGGCGGGACATATACGTTCCAATATGGCCACTTCTCAGGAACTCCCATTCAGTCCAGGAATGTCATGCTGCACTCATTGCAAGCCAGGACAGGAGCCAGCACCACCGCAGAGCGACATGGGGAAAGCAGAAATATGTGTGCCAGCGGTGTAGATAGCAAAATAGCTGGTCATCACTTAAGTGTAGCCAACTGTGTCGTTTTCATGACAGGACATTAATTAAAGAATTAATGAGGTCACGGATTGATTTTTACTAATGTGACTAGAGCAAGCCATCTGATATTGTTATTCCAATTAGCAAATCAGTCTTTCTGTAGGCAAAAATATTTTTAAAAACAACATAAAAGTATAATCACTACATTAAAATCCTGAAAAAGGCATTTATTGGCCTACCTTCTCCCTCACTAAAATTTCCAGAATATATAAATATGCAAATATTTTTCATTTCACAAGTTTAACTGATGGAAAAAAGATGTCTCCTATACTGTAAAGACCATTCTCAGTGTATGTGCACTGGGGTTTCGACATCACACATCTGTATGCTGAATACTGATCCAGGATTGGCTTCCAAAAATATCTGTGATGTCACAAGTCATGCTCAGGCCCAATGAGCACAAGGAAAATTTACGCTTTTTAAAATACTGGATTTTGAATGTGATATTGATATCTAAGTGAGTTAATTTTTGGCCTCACAAATGTGTTTGATACTTCTTTGACTATTAAAATGGCCTGCTCAGATTTTATTACCCAATAATTGTGACCATAATATAATCTGAGCGCACACATTTTAACATAGATTATGTATTTCTTGTGTGTGTGTGTGTGTG
>JBBPCS010005609.1:0-10375 GCA_037974645.1 Hollardia meadi
CAGAGGCCTGTGATTCATAGATCCAGAATTTCTCAATGAGGGAGAAAGAGTAGATGTGCGTCCAGCCCCTTTTTAGGGTTTAAAAATTATTTTTTTTAATGTGGAAAACAATGTTAAATAAAATATTAGTCATAACAGAGTATTTTTTATGTACTTTAGTATGTGTCTGGAGGGGAATTTGGTACCATATTCACTTCCTCCTTAGAATTAATTGTAATAACTTTGTTGATCCCTTAACTTTTCATCCAGTACCATCATCGGTCAAAATTAATTTAATCAATTTGTCCAAAGTTAATGACATTCCCAGCTGCCTAAGCTAAACTAAGATAGTACATTATACCTGCTTAACATCCGTATTCTGGCATTGTCATTGTTAGCATGTTAGCATGCTGATGTTAGCATTTAGCTCAAAGCAAGCTTGCAATTTATTTTGATGACAAATTAGTAATCTGAGCCGGATCATGAAAGGTCAATCTCTCGATGCATAAAATGATTCTTTTTAATTTCCAATTTGGTATTAAAGATATAATATGTAACATTCCCGCATTCAAATCTCACAAAATGTCTAGACCTTTGCTCTATACTTTGTTGAGTTGTGTGCTCACATAATCCCAAATGATTCCAACAATGTTCAAACTCAGAGAAATTTGTAATTTTGCATTTCATTTGGTAACTTCCAGGAGAAAGTCAGAGAGCGAGGAAGGAAGCCGGGGAACGCGACTAAACTTAATGTGAATAAAACTTTGAAACTTGTCCGTGAACATTTCTGCGACAGACAGATTTTCAGACAGAGCGACTCCCATGATCCCACACTACTTCACCACATCAAACTACGTCTTTTGTTTTCATTGTTATGACTGAGAGACCCATCGGCGTTAGAAATGACATACTGCGCGTTTAACAGAAGAATTGGGAAGAAGGATGATTCACAAGAAATGATCCACATTGCATCTACCTTGGCACTTTAATTTCTCACCACAGCTGAGCTGCTACTTAAGAGCTGCTTTTACTCCATAAAATGCTGCACGCTTTACTTTGTAACTCACCTTGCCAAGTGTCTTTTTGTAAATACTGCCACACCACTACAGTAATTAGAGCAGGCTTTGAGAGGATTCAAGGCTCTTCCTTCCTCAGATACTTCCATCGTGGGCATGCCCATTAGAGGTAATTGGATTATTTCTGTTTATCTCTTAATTCCCCACATCTGTAGTTGGGGGGAGAGAGAAGCAGATTGGAGAAGCATGGGATCTCACCAAGGGTTTGTGGGAGTTTTCTCTCTGCGGGATCTCATGCCTGCCTGCCATTCTCCAGGGAACAAGCGCTGAGAAACTAGAGCCAAGAAGAGGAAAGACAAGGGCTTATCCATCCTCGATTATACACCGTAAAGCAGAGACTGCATGCTTTAATGGGACTATTTGATCCCTGTGACATAACAGAAATGCTATCAGACATTGCTACCTTCTGATCTAACCAGAGATCCTTATGTTTGTATCTCAGATGCGAGGCAGCAGATCAATAAAGTGTACACTGTGAGAGAACACAATCCAAAGTCATTGATTTTTCTCTGTATTACATTGATCTGACAGGCTAAAAATAGTTTCAGCTTTAGCATATCACAGCCAAAATAAATCTTTTTTCTTTTTCTTCTTCTTTCCTACTATATTTGTTTCAGTGCCAGTCTTGATGGGATAAAGAATGTGTTTTCTTCCTCTTCTTTCCTGGGTTGGATTTTTGTATACCTGCATATTTCAGCTTCGTGTCAACGAGTGTGAAAAGCAATCCCCTCGAACCGTGTAATGTTGTCACGCTGCTTCACTTCCTTTTTTTTTTTTTTTTATTGGAAGAAGACTATGAAGCAAGACCTTGGCTTGAAAAATAAATCATGGCTTGAGTCCCTGAAAAACACATTTCCACACTCTGCAGACATGATGTTCCCCTCTCCTCTTTTGTCCACTTTCTTTTTTTTTTACTATTTGATTTCAATGGTGTTTATACTTGCTTTGTCTCTCATTAGTCGAAAGTTCCTCCAGTGCTTCAATGCTGCTGATTAATTATGCATTTACAGACACAACTGCAAAAGCAGCCTCGACATCACAATGAATTAATGATCTGCATTTGCAAGACTGTCATGTGCGACCTACATTTGATTTTTCCTGTGATTGTTTCTATTTGAAGCATGAGAATAATTATGCTCTAAAGTCTGTTCTTACATTCAAATCGATCCTCGCTGTGATGCGCTGAGAGACTGCAGCAGCAGCAGGGAAAACTCTACTTTGGGGCTTGTTGCAATATCCTTAAAACAGTCCTTTTCACACCAGCGTGACATAAACAGTAGTCACTCCACCTCCCCCTCTGCCATCCGTCTCATTACTTAGCTTGACGTCATCGTCTCTTGTAATAAAGATCCAAACATTGAACGACTGGTGGTGAGAATTTTTGTTTTTTAGTTTTTTTTTTAGTTTTGGGATGACAGTCTCAAAGAGATGTGCAAGTGGGTGATATGTCTTCCCTTCTGTGAGTCACAGTGGAAACACTGGACACACATTGTTCATTCGAGGGTGAACAGAAATGAGTTTTTACAAAGATGCAAACAACAGTGATTTAAAAATATATATATATATAAGATGACAGTATAAACCAGGCCACATGCTGCACCTCAGTGGAAGCACCACTCGCAGAGAGAACTCAGTCCAGCACTGTAACGCCATTCTCACTTATTATAAATAGCATCCTCATCGGTTCACCAGTCAACTGATTGTATGAATTACATTCCCGGGAGTAATAAAGTCATTTGCATCGCCCTGCTTTACACAGCAGCGAAGAGGGGCGTTAGTTATTTCCCTCTCTCTTTCTGTTGCAGCAGTGAACTGCCTCAGCGCTTCCAATCAGGCCCAGCTCCATCCTCAGGCGCCACAGCTGTCCCCGTCCCCACTTCCACTTTGTCAAAGCGCTAATTCAACACCTAGAGTTGACATTTGGCTATTGCGGTCTGCGCCCCCTACCTCCCTCCCACCCACCCAACCGGGTGAAATCTCTTTAGCTATCAAAACACTCGACAAACAATGTGGAAGTTAATCCTGTCCGATCCGATGTGTAGCTCCGGCTGCTTTTTTCTCTATTTGCTCCTGAAATGGGTTTCACAGATGGAGAGCGCCAAGGTGCATCAGCGCCTGTCTTTGAGTTTTAACTCCACGCTGGAATAAATGTATGACTGGAGGCACAGGTGAGCTAGACGACAACTGTCAGCATATCCAATTTGATGTTTGCGGGTGTGAATGAAATATATATTAAGATGGGCAGCATTGATTTTCTCTGTCTAATATAAATGAAATTCACGGCCATTTTTCTCTCCTGTGGTGATACATGTTTATCTACCTTTTAGAGCACACACAATATCTACAATTAGAAATCATAATGACAAAAAAGTAAACCCCTTTTTCAAAACATCTCCAGATATCAGAATGAGATCGTTCCGCTTCATGTTTATTAATTATCAGCAATATATCCTTGAGCTGGGATGGGGGGACAAAAATATAATTTGCTGCACCACAGGATTCTTCCTTGGATGCTGCGGGTTCAGTCTTGTTTGTGGATTCAATGTGTGAGAGAGAAAACCGGGAGGGAGGAGGATCTGAGATTCAATTTACGGACAAGATGGAAAGCCAACACAGATGTCAGGAGTGAAAAATAGTTTCAATTGACAAGTGAAAGAAGTTCGCAGTGTTGGGCTGCGACAGCTCTGTCAGATGGGTTTCTGCCACTGTGTTACAGCTGACATGCAAGGTCCCCGGCTGGTGAAGTCCTGCACCTCAAGATTGTTTACTGAGAGTTTTTCTTCTTCTTCTTCTTTTTTTTTTGGGTGCTTGGAAAGCCTACAGCACAACAGGTTGGAGTTACAAAAGGAATAATTGATGTGTTGCATGTGCATAATTCATTTCCCTGCCATCGTGATCAAAGCAGTCAATGCCACGTTGTTTTCCACTGCACTGATAGGTGACGAGTGTTCTACCTGTAACTGCAGATTCTGTGACTGACAAAGTCGCCTCAAATCCACCGCCTGGAATTCACTGATATTCAAGGATATTGCATAATCACTGCTTGTTCAGCAGGAAATGAATAGAGAGGATTTTTCATTTCGGTGGAGCCAAATAGGCCTTGAACGATTTCCATAAATGAAACAAACATTCTTGAGTTTTCGGCCCCCCACCACTCACATTTTATATTCTTCCTGTCAAGGATTGTTTATTTTTAATCTCCCTTGTTAGCCAACACCCCCCCCCCCCCCCCCCCACACACACACTTTCCATATCAGGGTGGAGGTGGGATATGTTTACCAGAATAGTGACTCATTCAGTCACCTGAGAATACAATGGAGTGGCAGGAAGCATCGGCCGCCGGCTCAAGGATGCAAATAGATGAAGCGAAGAGAGTGCCTTTTGAAGACAAAACCAATTACCTAAGCAATTTTGGAGTCAGACAATGGACACAGGTCATTTCATGGCGATTTCTCTGGGAAATATACCTCATAATATAGTATGGATGCCACTTTGTGTGAAGGCAGCAGCAGAAGGAGACAGAGAGAGAGAGAGAGAGAGAGAGCAGAAAGCATGCAGAAGCATAACATGAGCTTATATTTTTAATGGATTCTCTCGCATCAATGAATATGGAACATGGTGGCGGGACCCCCATTCATGATTTTTTATTTTTTTTTGTATGTGCAGCTAAAACATATTCTCGGTCGTCGGTTCACAGCTGGCAGCTGTATTGTTATTCCAGGACTGGATCTCTGGTAGTGTTTTACACAGCTCCACTGTTAAAATGCTCCTATAAATTTAGTATTTTACTTTATTTATCACCTTCATACCAGGCCCCCCTGAGACTGAAAATAGAATTCTCTATTAAACCTGTTTTATAAGTAAGATGTTTTAGATAGGAACATTTTCTTCCATTTTTCTGCCTCAGGGGATTATTTGCCTCCGTTTTGATTGTTTTGTTATTTTACCAGTGTAATTTACGGGGTATTTTAAAATTGCTGTTACTTTTCCCATAATGTCACATGAACGTGACAAATGCTTTGTTGGTACTCACCTCTGATGCAGCAAATGTTCAATTAAACACTTCACAGTCTGAAGGATTTCACAATCTTCTGTTGGAGAATTTTGCCATAAGGACTAACATTCCTTGAGCTATTATTGAGTTCTGTTTCTCAACAAAGCTCAATAAGCGCTGAAGAAAATATCCCATTGGGCTAGAAAAGAAACTATTTCAATTTGGTGGAATATCTGTACAGATTTGGACCAGACAACAGCTTCTGGGTCCATGAACCATTAGCTACAATGTTTGTTTTTTATCATCTTTGACTGCTGTAGAATCAGGAAGGAAATCCACTCTCCAGGAGCCAATGAGCTCGTGTCAATTCAGGGTGAGCTCAAAGAAAAATGAAGACCAGTAATAAAGTGGAAAGTCACCCTTAAAAGACTATCTGATATATAATTTGGATGACGTGACTGGTGCAGTTATAAATAATAGACAGTAAGGCAGGAACACTGTGTCCTCTGGGCCTGGAATTAAACTTGCTCTCTTAATAACCCGATGATGAACACATTCATAAGGCCTGACTGTGGGCTCCTTGCAGCTACAAGGCACGTACATAAATACTGATTCATGCGCCGGCGTCGTCACAAATGAAAATGATCATTTGCGACGGACCATGGAACAATGTGTCAAAACTGTTTGGCTGAACGAGGGTGTAAAGGTCTTCCTGTCACTTAATGTTTCCAGCAGAGAAACATAGCTCGAATTCAAGTCTGTTTTTTATTTTACATGAGTAATTTCCCCATTATTTATCACCTGCTGCTTTTTTTCTAATTCCTCCTCCTGCTCATTAAACAGTTGCTTCATCTTTGCAGTTAAATGTGTGTGTGTGTGTGTTCATTTTGAGTCACCCATTAATCTCCCTTAATATGTCTTGACAGTGAATTTAAGTAACAGTATTGTTCAGGAATGGTTTTCACTTTTTATTTGCTGTTGACTGTTGATTTGTCATTAAAAGGAGGAAGAAAAACAGCCTGTGCTGCTTTTAATTTCACCACATCCAGAATATTGGTACAATCCTTGCACAGCAAATGACACAGTTAAGAGTTGAAGTATCTCTTAATATCCTAAAATTCTGAATTTATTCTTTTACAGCCACTGATGTAACAAGCACAGCACTCTTGGCTCTGACCTTGCAAGTGTTTGCAATGTGGCTCTCTTATACCTTTTCAGCCTCAATGACCTTCATACTGTGTGAACATTAAGGTACAGGTGACACAGTATGACAGTTGGAGATGCGGTAAATCACCTCTGTACTGTATCTCACGCTTCAAACCGGGCTCCACCGGTCCCCAGCTGTTTGGTTTCCAGCTGTGTTCAGGCTGCGGAGCCCGGCTGAGCTGAGTCCCACTGCCCCTCCCTCTGTGATCCGAGGTCGCCATCTAGGCAGACTTCAGTGAGCAGGAGGCCCACTAGCTCCACTGCTAACTAAGCTAACAGTCGCTATAGCTAGTATAACCAAAGATTACACAGATCAAGATAACTAACTTACAGCAGACAGTACAGTGACAGCAGTTGGTGGTTACTCTATATTTTTTGGAGGTACTTTTAAAATTCTGGCTATATTTTACAAATGACAACTTTAATGTTTTTTGTTATTGTTCTTTTACACATGTGAGTCACTTCGGGAGGTTGCCCTGTTCAGAGTTGTACTGGATATTTTAGCCTCTTGTACCCTGAAAGCAAACATAATCCAGACAGAAATGACCTCAAAATGTAACAGCAAAATGAATTAGCATGTAAACATAATTTCGATAAAAACAATATTAAAAGTAGATTTTGACACCTTAAACAGGGCATCTGGAGCCATGCTAACGACTCAATTCGGCTATTCTCAGGCACAGCGGTGAGCTAAATGCTAATGAAACATTCTGATGTTTAACAGCTTATTTCATCACGTTAACACTCTAATATTTGTTATTTAGAAAACCAGCCTGTTCCCATGTCAAATAGGGCAGCCTGGTCAGCAGCCCTTTGCTTCTAAGTACAGGGGGAACTACAGGGGTCCTAAGGAAGTAGCCTATTTTATGTGCATACACATTCACAATGTTAATAACAGACAAAACGTCAAATTATGTCATAATATGTGAAATGTTTGCCAGCAAGCTTTAATTTGAAATTCATATTCATTGTTGCTAACTTGACGCCACGTGCAAAGCTAATGCTAAAGGGATAAGTGCAGCGTCATAGTTTGAAGCCGTGGGCCGCTGACCTGCTATATTTGATGACTTGGGAGAGAAAACGTGTTCAGTAAACACAAACAACAACTGAGGCTGACGGCAATGTCATTAATTTCGCAAGTATTTGGTAGTGTTAGAGAAATTAAACCATAGAGTTAGAGAAATTACAATTTTAGCCTGATGATGGCACCAAGTGAAAGGACAAAAATCCTACATAACAAGTCATCATAGAGGGAACATACTGTAAATGTCTGTACCAAATTTCATGACAATCCATTCGATGGTTGTTGAAATATTTTAGTCAAAACTACATCATGTTGGAGCTACAGGAAATGTCAGGGCATCACGAAAGATACATCATCTGAGAATCATGAATATCTTGTAAAGAAAAATGTGCTACTCCAGCCAATAGTTAATGACATGTTTCTGTGTGGACTAAAGTGAGAGATCAACTGACTGACCGACGCTGCCATCCTGACCAATGTGCTGAAAAATGCAGGAGGATGCATTATCATTTCAGCTGAAATCATTTGAAATGTGCAAATAACCACATACTTACTGCCTCACTGGACCTGGAGACTCTGCCCCCCTCCCCCCATGGCAGCTACCTGCTCTGCCCGATTTATCATCCAACCTGGTCTTACGAGCAGATTTTTCTCTACAAATGATTTCAGCTGGTGCATAAGTTTAGTGATTAGAATTATTATTACAAACAAGAGATTCAATTAGGCAAGTGTTCAATCTGAACAATGAAACCAGCCCCACAAACACTCCCTGCGGTGATGCTTGAATTAAAGGGACACCTGCATACATCGCAAGTTCCCTTGATTGTTCGCTTGATTGTCTCATAATAAAACAGGAAGGAGGAGGCCCGTCTAATCATTTTTATGTCTTTTTTTTCTGCCTGTCATCACCTTGACTACAGGAGAGAGAAAAAATAACATTAGTGTGATGAGTTTGTGACTGCTATTTAATTAAACACACCCACGGTTTATCCTAAGACTTGCAATTTAAATGGCAATAGTAAAAGTGCTTTGTAATTCTCAGACAACACTATCAGCGCTGCCTCACACTGCTTTAATTAGAAATTTAACTCCTTACGTGCCACAGATAGGCCACCTTTTTATACAGACATCAAGCTTCCTTTGCCTAAATACTCCCTTTGAATAGTTGACAACAAAGCAGCAGAAGACAATGCTGTCATATTTACTAGTGAGGTTTATCACGGACTGTGCCACATGTGAAGCCATTATTTTATGTGACAATGATGATATTGTTTACAAAAGATTTTTTTTTTAAAAATGAGGACGAGGGAGTTGAAGGAAGAAACTGGTGAAAGTTTGAATAAATAATGTTTTCTAATAAATGCTATCAATGCAAATAAAGGGACTGTGAACCCCCAGCTACATACAGCAGTTGTTTTTTTATCAAGCAAATTAAAAAAATTCCTGCTTTCCCCCCCCCAAGAAAACAAAGTTCATTTAATCGTATTACGTCCTGTGTAAGAGTCAGAATGAGAGACACTGCTTCAAATATCTCCTTTGGCAAATGATCCTCAAGTGCACACATCCACTCCAGAGAGTTCACTGCATGACTGGTTGACATTAGGAATGTAAATACCCCGTAAAATGTCATAAATCTCACACGTGCATCCAAGCTCATCGGTGAAAAACCATCGATTATTAAAGATGGCAGGATAAATTCACGAAGAAGGATAATAGAGAATGGGTGGGAACAATTAAACTGGATCTATCTATCTATCTATCTATCTATCTATCTATCTATCTATCTATCTATCTATCTATCTATCTATCTATCTATCTATCTGTTGGAATAATGTAATCACCAACATTTTTTATAATCATGAACAAAAGGATAAAATTAGGGTTGTCAAATTATTCACCTGCTTGAATAGCAGGTGCCCTCATACATGAGCACCAACACTTAGTGAACAAAGCCTTTCCAGAAGGACTTGTGGGTGGAAAAGCAAACCTGCCGCAGAAAAATACAATTTTATGTGATTCCTTTTGCTCATGCTGATAAGACTTAAGGTAATTTTGCCATACAGTGTAGAGTATTATGAGCTCTCAGAACATTAAATGAGCTTACTTACTCCAAGTCGCAAGCAGCTACAGCCTCAGTTTATTTACAATGTGCAAAAAATATAATTGCCGGGGATTAACAAAACTGGCAACCCAGTCTTATAAACTCTTATATAAATCCACAAAACCGCATCCCCATAAAGGCAAAGAGACTATTTGTGCTTGTTGTGACAATAAACTACAATAAATTTGGTGTTCCTTTGATGTACTAACTAGAGCAACACACAAAGTACAGCTCAGGCTAATGGATGACATTAGCTTTGCAGGTCATTAATAAACAGTACTAAATATAACACTAGGAGGCAAACACAGACCACCACTTATTATATAGACTTCTTCACAATGATCAGGTGGAAGTAAATTGGTACAGTATTTGCCACCCAGATTTGTTGAATTTTATCGTTTAGCATCATTGTTAGTGGCATGAAATCAGGCAACTGCACCTAAAACACCTTGGTTCGATAAACGTCAGCTGACGCCGAGAAACTCTTAGGACAATTTATCTGTTTATGACAGCAGAGCAGGAGAACCTAAAGCCGTCACTTTATCGGCTCATCTCGGAGCCAGAAGCACTGCTAGACACAATGATAAAGACTGAGTCAGCAGGTAAACGCACCGCTCAGTGGGCACGATGCAGACTTTAGCTGTTTGGAGCCGAACACTAAGGATGTGTGCTGAATGGTGAAGTATGAGGTCACTTTTTTTGTACATATGTGATCAAGTTGGCTGGATTTCAGTTACATAAAAGTTTAATTATGTAACTGTCTTTAGGTTTTCATGTTACAGTTTTTCTCAAGTGCTTATTGAGCTTATATGGTACAACACAACACCATAGCTCACCTGCAAAAGGTCATAACTCACTCAAAACATTCAACTCATGCTTCAAAACAAAGTTATTGTGTCAGTGCCCTCAAAAAGAAAGGTTCCTTTGGCATTGTGTAAACAATGGTGGTCAAAATGTTTAGATGTTTTTTCAGTATGGCAGTGGACCCTGGAAAT
>JBBPCS010005610.1:0-10375 GCA_037974645.1 Hollardia meadi
AAGGGTTCATTATAAAATACAATTATACAAAAAATACAACACAAGGACAATCAATAAGATCCCTCTAGCATAAAGGGGTCAAATCAATAAACCTCTCTTCAACGTATTAATAGTTCAACTATCACCTAAAAATACTTATCTATTCAAGATCTAAAGGTGTTTAAGGGGTAAAGAGGTTCCTCAGGGACCCCTCCCCGGGCCGACCAGGTGCTCGAGCTCGGAGTGGGACCTTTATAACTGTTAAAGGTCTCCTTGGTTTGGGGGACTAAATCCTTAGAGGCCTCTTGAGGCGGAGAACCGGGGGGCAGACTGTGGGTCAAGGTACGGTCCCCGCACCGGTGACAAGCACCTAACAAGAGTATAGGACCAGTCACTTTAGGGGAGCCGTCGGTTGACCTACGGTGGCCAGTGGGTAGAATCACATAGGAGGGCTCAACTCTGCCCCTCCCCCCTTCCCGCGTCTGCACGCCTCAGTGCTCATACGTCTGTCTCGAGTTTAGGACGAGACCAGTGAGCGAGGGCGGCTGCGTAGGGGCCCACGGTAACAACCGGACCTGGGACATAAGAACCAGCCTTCCTTTAAGGGCTAAGGGCCCGCTGGCTTATGTCCAGTGATCCGTGAGTGTTACAGGCGGTAGATTAATGAACGTGCCGTCGCCGGCTGGAAAGCCTCAGTTCTGACACATCTGAGGGCGGCCCGTCTCGTAAGCTTAAAATAACTTGGCGTTATTTCCTATTCCCCCTCGCTTCAGCATAAAGAGAAGCTTGTACCAGATATTGAGCAGTGTGTTATTCCCACAATACTTCTGAAAGGAAATATAATGTCTTGGTTGTTGCACCTTCATCCTCAAGAAAACAGTATTCACTGGGCTGGTAGAATACAGGTCTGTGGGGATTTCTGTTCTCCCCGCTGCCCAGGTTAATTTTGTTTCTCATTTGTTTCCTCAGCAGAGAAATCATGTTGATCAAGACATCAGTGCAGCTTTAGCGGGAATGGAAAATAGTCTTTCTATCACAGCTGAGTTCACGTGCTTCCAAGTTCTCATAATGAAAGATCTGTACCACGCTTTGAACAGCTTTCATCAGCATTTGACAAAGGCTTCCTCTGGTGGCTTGATGAGGAATGACAGCTGTGCGCAGGTTAATCCTATTAAAACTCAAGAAAGGTCTAACCATAACATAACATCAGTATTCATGAGGAAATGTATAATCAGCAGTAGTTGAGCCTAATTGAACACATTGGCGATAGTTCTGGGAGACCACAGAAGTCAAGCTCAGCTCACAATCACAGCTAGCCCCCTTTCTATGCATCTAATTGGCAATTCTCATACAGGGCACGCTATTTAAGCTTCTTTGGCCTGCCTACTCTTCCTGCTTCCTCTGCAAGCCTCTTTGCAACCCACCTCCAGCTCCTCCTTTTGATGCTGTGTCTGACTTAATCAATGTAATTTTTGTTGTCATTGATGCCTGCTCTGTTCTCTACCCCGGGGGTTATTTGCTCCTTAGCTCCTTAGCTCTGGTCTGAGCCTCTGTTCTGAGCCCAGGACAGAGCTATACTTACTGCAAATGGTAGGCCTATTCTAAGTTTCTTTGACTATAGTGGATCTGACTGAACTTTATTTGAGCAACTACTATATATTTGTACTTACACTTGAAAGAAAATGTATTTATACAACAAAGTTTTTCAAAACACAGTTACAAAGTGCTTTACAATGAATACAGAACACAGTAAGCTATAACAACACAGAATTATTCCAACAAAACACCATAAAATAATAAATGTGCCTGAAAAGCAATTTTTTAAAAGTGGGTTTCAGCAAGTGTTTTAAAAGAAGATACAGTGCTTGCTGCCCTGGCAAATCATTCCTGACTACACATACGTTAAGGTAATTGTACCTAGTGAACTTATATGCTCTGAAGTAATAAAGGTTTATAAAGCTTGATTTTGCGTTCTGCCATTATACACAATCTCATTCTTTCAGTCACAGCCTAAAGATTGCAACCATCCAGTATGTGAAGGTTGTAATGTAGCGTAGCTCCCTCTTCACAGTTACAACACCCTTAGGGACAGTGTGAGGAGTCTAGTCTTCTGAAAAAAGCTTTGTGGACGATTGCTGTTCCTTTACATTAAAAGAAGTCGTTTGAGATGGTGCGGGCATGTGATTAGGATGCCTCCATCTACATTTCCAACCACAGGTTAGACCCAGAGCACGCTGGAGAGATTCTGACCATGAAATACCTCAGCATCCCCCAGGAAAAGCTGTACGATATAGTTGATGAGGAAGGCATCTGACCTACCTTACTTTCCACAGTGAACTGGACCTGACTCAGCAGCTGAAAATGGATGGATGGACAGATAATTGCTGCACAGTGAAACCAGGGTCCCCGAGCATCTGGGACCTTAGGGCAACACTGACCTTCATTCAGTAGAATGAATCATTCTGCTTTAGATACTTTCTTAGTATTTTACTTATTCTTTTATGACATTTGTGTATGGAGTGAGGATAGAGAGTGTCTTATGTTGTGCAGACTTCAGAGAATTTTGGGTAATATATATATTATATTTGGGTAATATAATAAAAATTTACTTTACTTTTTTCACCACTGAATGTTACTACCAGATCAAAACTTGTACTTCAGAGAGCTCATAACTGTTTTCGTTTATGATCGCACAGGGGAGAGAACACAGTTAAACAAAAACTAAATGGAGAGTTTAATGGAAGCCACTTTATTAGCTTAACACACATCCTGCAGCAAACTGTTCATGGATGTGGACATAAAAGCACAGACTTGTCATAATACTGGCATCTCTCTTCACACACAGTGGACACTAGTTACAGAGAATCACAGTACAATAATAACCAATGACAACATGATCCAACACAGGGAACCAAAAGGAAGCTGAATCCCTAAAGGAGAAATGTACACTGCCAGAAAACACTATTGACTATTGTGATAATGCACAGAGACAATCCAACTGTTTATTCTTCTTTGAAAATGCTTGATCTACATCTAAATATGCCATCAGAGTGGCTTCACATTTGCATTTCCAAGGTCAGACACATCACTGTAAATCTGACGATTTTTACAATATAGCATGGTTGCTATCAATGGAAAGCACTACATAAAAACAAGCTTGCTCCAACAAAACAAAACAAGGTTATGTATTGGTAGGGGAGAGTATACAATAGACATGAATACACAGATAATCTTCAATGAAAAAGACCATTTGGTTCCGTTATAATTCTGAAGCAGTGGAATAATAGTCTCTCTTGAACCAGTTTTTATTCATAGCCCATAATCTCTTCCAGTCATCTAAACTAATTCACAAACATTACTTTTCCAAAGAAATGAACATCCCACAACAGACAACATTCAACTTAAATCAACACACTCTTGAAATTCAACACATGATGATTTGATTTCAAACACAGTTTGGTTGATGAGTTAACAGCAACTGAATCATATACAAGATTAAGTGTATATTTAATGTCATGCCAGGGTGGGGTGCAGTGTTTAGTGTCACTGTTGCTCTGCTCTTCTTCCTCCGAGTCTTTGAGGGCTTTCAGGAGGTGAGTGGGGTGAAGATTTCAGTTGGTCCTGAAAGACACAAGACAATGTATGATCACTTTTCAGAATAATGACCTTAAAGGTCCCATTTCTTAACACTTAAACATATAACTGTACAGTTTATGTGTCTATTAAACACTAATGTAATTGTGTTAACAAGAAAAGATATATTGATTTGATTTTCACTTGGAACAAAGTTCTGGAACCTTTAACCGATCCGGGAGTGTTGAGTCTGCTGTCTCCATTAACTCGAATACTTTTGGGCCTACACTTGCTGTTAACACCAGTCAACGTATACAAATTAAAACGATTAATTGCATCACTCACTACTCTCCTTATAACCTGTACAACCTTTTTTTTTTTTTTTTTGCCTTTATTCGATAGGGACAGTCGAAGAGAGACAGCGAAGGGGGGAGAGAGTGGGGGGGTGACATGCAGCAAAGGGCCCAGGCTGGTAAGAAATCAGCCTTGGTACATGGGGAGCCCGCTCTACCAGGTGAGCTACTGGGCACCCCAACAATCTAATTTTAACATAGGCTGTATCACGAAACAGCTGACTCAAATTCGCTACTGTAAATCAGGGAAACTTTCTTGATAGCGCGAAACAACAGACTCAGACTCGCATAGCCTGACTGAGTGATTCTGTGTAACTTCCTCCACAGCACGAAACATTACAACAGACTCAAATCGCTGATACTTACGCAGTGGGTTACACTTCCACAGTGCGGAAATGCAATGTTTAATTTTTTAAAATCAAAATTACAAACGCACAAACAGTAGACTCACTGTAGTAGCCTAAGTTTGAATGTATTTATTTGTAGTTGGAGACAGTGGGCTCGTGTTTCACGGGTAGGATTTCTACGCTCTCGGTGATACTGACTCAAGTGACTCGTAAAACCCGGATCTGTTTAGTGATTAATTAAGTCAGAGAATCCGTACACTGAGTCGAGTTTCTCACCTCTAGTCTGTTCCTGCTAAACACGGTCAGATTTGGCTGCTAAATGGGAAGCAACTGCCTACTTTTCATGAGCAAACATTCTGATTAGCTAAGCACAGATAAACACCGCCGCTCTCTCACTGGCCCACTCACTCACTTCACTAGTAGCCTGCACACTGCAGCCAAACACTTGCGGTTGAGGCAAATCACCAAAAATAAAATCCATCCATCTCTCTCCAATATTTTTCTCCTTTGGAAGGCTGTGCAGTGATCTGGATAAAGCACTGCAGCCAGGAATACAGTAAAACTTAAATTAAACGCCCAGGCTTTTAATTACTTCAATAACTAAATTGACCCTACCTTTATTTGGGACAGGCATCTGTATGGGACAGGCGTCTGTACTGGACAGGAGTTTTTAATTCTTTTTGCACAAAACTCAGCAAAGATGGGAAATACCAGTATTATTAAATTGTTTATTTAAACCAGTATGAATATTATCTGTATAAAAAATAAGCTATCAAATAACATTAATTACGAATAATTGAGTGCATCTCATGATCACCTCATGCACGAGAGAGATACCGGCCTAATTTAGAAGGATGAAAGCTTAGACTTCAAAGGACACTCCTGTTTTGTGGTCCCTTATGGACTAAAGGAATATAAATAAATCGAGGAATGGACACATACCTTGACTTTTTGCATGTTTCAAAGGTAGGAAGTCACCTTTTCCGTCTCTCTTGTTTACCATGCCGTAAATCTAAATTAATTATACTTTGGTGCTCATGGTTTCCATAAAACGAATTGAACGACTGAATTGTGAGGAATCGAGCCGATCTAACGATGTATAGTATTACTGACTATACATTTAAGCAGTTGTATTTGTATGGGCTGTTGTGCGGGTCGCAGTAGTTGTCCTGTTGATCAGCCCTGAGTTCCATCAGAGCTCTAAAAATATTTATTTCAGAAGCTAAAAGTTTAATTTTGTTTCCTCTGGAAAGTTTCCGTTGTCCTGTCAAGTTTATAGGCCTACCTACAGTTTTGCTGCTTAAATATGCTGTGATATTCACTGCTGTGACTTTACTGTGGCACGCGTGGAAACATTTACAATTACTGAGTGCAGCATCTCCAATTAAAGAAAACACTCATACTGTATGCCAGGGCTTAATTTGTGCCTGATCCTGTCTTTCCCTTGAAGTTAGCCGACTCATAAGTCGGTTATTGCCTAGTTTAAAACATAATTTTTAAAAGAGATAATTTTAAAAATAAAGATAGAGTGCGCGCAGTAACTGAAGCCTAAAGTTTGTAAGTTTCATGCTTGTCCCATGAGCTGCGTTGGCATGTGGTTTAATAATTTTTAATAATTCTTGATATTTTGGCATATGATTACTGTAAACCCCACGTCAAAATAAGAAGGCGTTTGACGCCGGGAAATGCTGAAATGAGGCACAGCATGGTCCATTGTACTTAAATGGAGGAGATTAATCAATACAAAAACAGACAAACAGATGTCACTTACTTCAGTTTCTTAGCCTGCTTGCTTTTCATGGTTGTACTGTAAATACAAGTTTTGGCTTTACTTCTATAGTAGTAATCCACAGACAGAAGGGAAACGGCAGAGAGAGAGTGCACGCTGCAAACAGCTGTTTTTACGCGCCTCTCCCAGCTGATTTTGAGCGATTATTATGAATGCTCCAATTAATAAATGTAGGGTAAATAAATATCTTTGTTTGTGATGACAGTTTAGTTTTAATAGCACCTCCACAGTGGAACAGGCACTGTGGATTTTTGATGCATTCAGTGACTTTTTCTCTCCCTCTGACCTGTTGAACAGCACCCTCTCTGTGACCTTCTCGTACAAATTAAGCACCACATCCACTTATCACTAACATGCGCGATCTAAGCACCTTAGAAGTTGTTCAAGCAGGCGACCTGGTGGGCTTTACGACTTTTTATACATATAAAGAACCAGACCCGGCATCTAATTGGGACCTGCCTTTATTTTTCAAAATTGTAAGGGCGTTTCTGTCCTTCGTTAGTAATAAATATATTTAAAGAGAACCTGTTCTGCCTGCTGTGTCTGCACTTGGGTCCAAAACCCCTGCCTCCTAGTGTTTCTGGCTCAGACCGTGACAGATACAGTTGTTACAGTTGTTGGTTAAGGCGTTAAAACCTAGCCTGCTTATTTTATTTCACATCCTATGATGTTGTTTGTTTTACTCTGCCTCGTATTGGACAGTCATTAGGCAACGTCAAGTTCCTTAGTTACTGATTGGCTGAGGGGCAGCAGGACACAATCAGGTTCATGCAAGGGTGTGTGAGAGCAGTTCGTTTTTTTGCTCTGTCCCTATGCGTTAGGGGTGGGCAATACCACAAAATTTGGTTTAGATCCGATACCAACTAATACAGGGCCAGAATCGCCCACACTGATATTTTTTACTATTAAAAGCGGCTTATGTGCTTTCATGTAGGGGAGAGCAGTGTGTCATGATTTATGAGGTGAATGTATCATCTAAATTGTAATACATTTTCATGACCACTAAATGATATGCCAAGGGTGAAATACCAAAATAATTACGTCTATAGCCTATGATAGACTACATGTAGCCTAAATATAGGAATCCTATACTTTTCACAAGGTTACTTTATTCAGCCATTTTCATATTTGAAGTTTGAGGTATATTGTTTTTTTTCAATTTCAATAAAATTATTTATTTAGATAACAAGTTTCAATAGGCTGAATATATTATTTGAATGTCTAAATATAGTCTGTTATACTGTATTTAACCAGACTTCTAAAGTTACATCTAATGATGGCCAATTACAGTTTGAAAATGTAACATTAACCAATACTGAAGCATGAGAGCGTATGCCTCAAGGCATCACAGGAGCCCCTGCAACATTCCAGAGATTAATGGAAAAGGCAGTGGGAGACATGAACTTACTGCAGTGTCTTGTATATCTTGATGACCTAATTGTGTTCGGTCGCACTCTGGAGGAACATGAAGAATGCCTTCTGAAAGTTCTCGACCATTTGGAGGAGTGTGGTTTGAAACTTTCCATTGACAAGTGTCAGTTTTGCCAGTCCCAAGTCAAATACGTGGGACACATTGTGTCTGCAGCAGGCATTGCAACTGATCCTGACAAAATCAAGGCTGTGGCCCAATGGAAGCCACCTACTGACATGAAGTCACTACAGTCCTTTCTGTGGCTATTATCGAAAGTTCATAGCTAACTACTCCGGCCTTTAACCGACCTGACAAAAGGGTACCCGCCAGTACAGAAGGGGTGGAACCCATCAAAGCCAAAGACCCTCTGAGCCCTTTGGGGAGCAGTTGTCTCAGGTGGCTGGCAGCTCTCACAACCTATGACTTTGACATCAAGCAGAGACAATGTGGATGCTGACTGGTTGTCCAGGAATGCTGTGGAAGGTGATGAAGGATGGAGGCACATTTCACCATCAGGTGTGAAAGCCCTTTGCCGACAAGTCTGTACCACTCAGTCAGCAGAGTTCCCCAACCACCTAATCAATCAACTAGGAGCTTCGCCAAGTGCTATCCCTGATGCGTATGCTTTACTCACACATCTGGAGGTGAGTGTGCTGGAACAGCTAAGCAAGGAGGAAATAAGTGGTGCTCAGGATCGGGATCCCACTATCAGTGTCACCAAACAGGCAATGAATAGTGGAATCTGGCCCACAATCACCAAAGACAGCAGTCCAGACACTGTTTTACTGCAGCGCGAGAGTAAGAAACTGGTGGTAAAAGCAGGACTGTTGTACCGGAAGGCCACCCAGGTGGCAGGAGGACAGACACTACAACTGGTTCTCCCAAATGAGCACCACCTTAAAGTACTCAAGTCCTTGCATGACGACTTAGGCCATCTGGGTGTTGAACGCACCACAGAGCTAGTGAAGGACAGATTTTATTGGCCAAAGATGGTTGCTGACATTGCTCAGTACATCAAAAACTGTGGTAGTAAAATTTTGCCTCACAGGGCATCACCTCTGGGACAACTCACCAGAAACAGTCCTCTGGACCTAGTGTGTATTGACTTCCTGTCAATTGAGCCAGATTCAAGTGGGGTGGCCAATGTCTTAGTGGTTACTGACCACTTTACCCGATATGCTCAGGCCTATCCAACCAAAGATCAGAGGGCAACAACTGTGGCCAAGGTACTAGTTGAGAAATTCTTTGTGCACTATGGCTTGCCAGCCAGAATTCATTCCGACCCAGGGCGTGACTTTGAGACTTTAATCAAAGAGCTCTTGGGAATGCTAGGCATTAAAAAATGCAGGATGACTCCCTATCACACCCAAGGTGACCTGCAGCCACAGTGGTTTAACCGCACACTCTTGTCCATGTTGGGAACACTCAACCCCAGCCAGAAACAGAAGTGGAACCAATATGTCAGCATGCTCGTCCACGCCTACAACTGTACACTTAACGATGCAACTGGCTACTCTCCTTACTTCCTAATGTTTGGGCGCGAGGCTCGTCTCCTCGTTGACTTGTGCTTTGGAACATCACCCGATGGAGAAGATAAGGTGAATTACTTGCAGTATGTGGAAAACATGAGAGGAGACCTGAGAAAGGCCTACAAGTTAGCAGTGGAAGCAGCTAACAAAACACATGAAAGATATAAGAGACACTATGACAGGGGTGGCCAACCAGTCCAGCATAAAGAGCCAAAAATAAACCCACACCATTGCAAAGAGCAGCACAACAAATGGATGCCCACACTACAACAGCAACAGTGATGTATAGGCCTAATGACATAACACACAGCCCTAACAGTTTTCATAGGTCTTTTCTTACCTCAGTTTACTCAGTGGGACACCTGGCAGTCTTTGTTTTCAACAATCGTTTTTAGGTCTGGCTTGTACTCAGTTGTGGCCACTCAAAGCAACTCTTTCATGTGTGTCCGTAAGAACAGAGCAATGTTTTGACTTCACTTGTTTCAGTGTAGAAAAAACTGATTCACAGACATAAGTTGATCCAAACATTATAATTTTCTGATATTCAAATGCATTTTGATTGATCACAAACATATTTTAAAATGTAAAGAAACACAGAAGATCGAGAAAAAAGGAGAACACCAACACAACAGCCACAAGCCGGACAGGAGCAGGCAAAGAGCTGCATGCGGCTCATGAGCCGCAGGTTTGCCTCCCCTGCACTATGACATCAGAATTGCCAAGCTGCCAAACCTGCCAGTGTACAGAGTAAAACCAGAGAAGGGGAGGATCATAGTAAAGACTCTGCACCGGGACCACCTCTTGCTTATAGGGTATTTGGTAAGGCTTCCTGTTGGTCCAGAGGAGAAACAGTTGCCACAAAGACCAGTGACTCGTACCGGTCAAGACAAATATAGACAACAACAAGAGAGAACCATCCGATGAGGAGGAAATGGAGACATCAGAGCCAGAGGAGGAAAGTCTCTGGTACTTACCAGCTGCTCAGAGAGAGGACGTTTTCCAAGCCCTAGATCTTCTCGCAGATCAATTCAGTAATGATGTACTTCGTGACAATGTGATCACCATGGGCGGCGGCAGGGTATGGCTTGGTTGGGCTACAGCCCCACCAACAATTGTGTTAGCCCCACCATAAAACAACCAAGAAAAATACTGAGCAAGCAGCAGAATAAACCAGCCATTCCATTTTCATTTAGCCTTACTTTTGAACGTTACCTCTTCCGCTGATCTGGTCCACACTTCTGGATTAGAGTGTGGATACCCGACCCGAGCCCAATGGGGTTTGGATAAGAATTTAGAAGTCATGTTAGGGTTCAGCTTGGGTTCGGCCTACCTGACATGCTGCTGTGTTGTGCTACGGCCTATTCAGTGCTGGAGTCTGTTATTTACGTGACAAC
>JBBPCS010005611.1:0-10372 GCA_037974645.1 Hollardia meadi
TCAGGCACCAGGCAATATCTTTGCATTACAAACATTACACCTTACTGCTCACCCCCCTCTGGCTTTTGTACACAGAAGACAGGCACACACTAGAACAGAGCTGCAGATACATACAGTCATTTTCATAAAGTCACACAGATTGTCAGAAGATATAAAAAAGTCCATTAGGGGGGAAAAATTAAGTCCATAATAAACAGGCCTGCGTGGGACAGCAAACGCTCTTGTCCTCGATCATGCCATGTGGTTTGCATGAGGACAAAATGAAATGATGCTCAGCTGTGAAAAATCATCTAAACGTTGTTTGTCATCATCAGGACTCCTCAAAATCACATGTGACACGAAAGGATTGTTTTCACATGTGTTGTGGGTGATGTCTGTTGTATTTGTGATGGCCATATGCTTTGGGTCAGTGTTTACACAAACTTCATACTGCTTGCCAAAAAACAATCACACACCAATATATATATATTTTTTTAAATTGACAGTTTTTCATTTAAATTCTTAAATCCTGTTTTTCTCTTCGCGTAGCTCCACATAGTTTCCAGACGACTGCGGGAGTTTTAATATTGGTGTGCATGCTTTTGTGGTTTTTGTGATATATTACAATTCTTTGGCACTTCAGTCCTCAGGAACTTACTGTAAGCGCATTCAACCTCCACAGGAAGAAGAGCTAAAGGCCATGAAATACAGTACCTTTATGCAAAGGAACTCCCATTGTGACCCATTCATAACTATGAAAATTATTCACAGAGCTCAATAGCAACTCTGTTAAAACGTAAAGAAGATCGGATTAAATTTTTATTTCATTTCAATCCGTTTTATGCACAAAATTTCTTGCCATACTAGCAGGGTGGCTTGGTCAGGCCACTTTGGGCCAAAAATATATTGAAATATATTTCAAAGACTATTAGACTGTCATGTACTTTGGTGCAGACATTCCAGTCCATTCAGGATAAATCTTAATAACCGATGATCCCCTTACTTTTCCTTTAGCGCCATCCTCAGGTCAACATTTCCACTTAATTTATGACCAAATACCTGCAAAACAAATGAAACCTCAGCTGGACTTTTGGTTAGCATGATTACATGCTAAACTAAGATGGTGAACATGGTAAACATCATACCTTGTAAACAACAGCTCAAGCTGTTCTTAGACTCTTAATCTTGTTTCGTGCGTCAGTTTGATTTCAAGTGTAAATAGCAATAAACACACCATAAACAGATCAAGTATTGCACATACAGAAAAGGTAACCCAACAACTTTAGATCAAATTCTTCCATTTGATTGCAGTGGTGCTGGACACAGGTGGGTTTAATGAGGTTGTGTGTTTCATGCAGCTTGAAGGTTTGAAGGAGGAGAATAAGTCTGAGAAGTTTTTTTTCTCTTGTGGTGTGCTTGGTGTACAGCCATCTTGGCCAGTGGCTTTAGCTGAACCTACTGACCTGCTCAGTGAATAAACGCGCACTGTTGCCCAGTTCTTACCTGCTTCTCTTCAGCCAGTAGTGCCACTCATAAATCCACCTCTGCTGGGGTAACTGCCAACAGAGAGAAAGGGAGTGTGTGTGAGAGAGAGAGAGAGAGAGAGCATGATGATGGTGCAACAAAAAGCCACAATCCACAATAAAAGGCAGACTCGAAGCTGACTGGAACCTGCTTTTGCTCCAAAGTCACGCAGTTATGTCTTTGGTACAAGGACCAACAAAATTTTTTATGAAGTGTTACTTTTAGCTGTGTAGTTAGTAAAACGGCTGCCTGCTGACAACAGCACAGCTGCAGCGTGTCCACGTAGAACCAAGGCCATGGAGTCAACTCTGGGAGGGACCAATTCTGCCCCAGAAATTCTAAATTTGAACCCCCATTTACAGCCATTATAAAATATTTAAAATTGGATTAACTTTTTTTTTTAAATTATCATAATAATAATGGAAATTTGTTAAGTTTGGTTACAATGACAATTACTTTTGCTAATGATTATTTTGGACAGTGATGCGTGGTCATATGATTGCAATTTTTGTATTTAATTTGTATATACATATAACTTTGTATAAATTTGTATAACTTCATCAAAACATCAAACATGTTTTTACATGGGTGATAGATGAGTGTTGGATACACTTTAACTGTTCAATCAATCTATACGCGGGATGTACAGGTATGTAATATAATATGTAATATAGGCCTACAAGTATATACAGTAAATATACTGTAACCTATACATGTATGTGATAGCTATAATTATTAGTTACTTTGCACATTAAGATTTTGCATCCAAAAATGTGATCACAATGTATCATTGTAGATCAATGAACCAAATATTGCTAACATGCATACATTATTACTGAAGTAAAACTTTGAATGCAGGATTTTCTTGTGAAGAAGTAGCCTATTTCTTTGACAGTAGGATAATGCTTCTTTTACCACTGCAGACATTGTTGATTCAAAAGAAAAGAAATACAAAATTTCACAGGTAGACAGTATAGCCTGACTCAAACATTGAATTCTCTTTCTTGTCCACTAGAGGGCACTGTCCTACTACAAGCAAGACAGTCATGAAGCAAACACAGGAAATCTGTCTCTCTTTCCGTCTTTCTGTTTCTCTTTTTTCTCCTTATTTTGTACCCAAACTAAAAACAAAAAGGGCTCTTTCTGACATCCGGGGTGCTCACAGTACAGGCTGTACCTTTTACAGCCATTATTGCTGCTTCTATTTCCGCATTGAAGGTGGAGACTCAGTGGGATAGGCCTGCTGTGTTACGTTTAGGGAAGTTGCTCAATATCGGAAAGACACACTTTACTGATCTGTGAGCAAATTCTGCTAATGTTCTGCTTTTATAGGTGAACTCAAGGGAGGGAAACAAACAACCCATAACGGTAACTGCAAGTTGTAGCCTACATCATGTCGGTGCAGGCCTAACTGTCGGATGAAACCTAGTTAGATAGCTTGTGTCAGTATTTTGTCGTAGAATGAGTAATTCGGTAACTTCCGCTACTTACATTCGCAATCTCAGTTATAGTTTGCGTCGCAACTTGTCCGATTTTTTGGATCCTCACGACAGGTGGAAAGACGTTATCATCTCGATACGGAAGCCGAGTGGTGACTTCAGGTACTCTCAACATCATGTGAGGTGGGTGATTGTAGCTTGCGACGAGGCAAACAAGCTGATGTATTTTTTTCAGAGTAGGTTTAGAAACTTAAAAATATTTTCTGTCTTGTCTTGTTTGTTTCTCAGGAGATTTGAAGGTCTCGTAGCACAGGGTAAAAGTCCCACAGTGGAGTTACTGGCTGACTGGGGGACCACCAACAGTACTGTGGGTGAACTTGTGGACATTTTGAAGAGTCAGAAGTTACTGGCTGCTGCTTGTGTTCTGCTACCTGGTATGATTTTGATTATAATAACCACAGACACATAATGTAGGCCTACAATAATATCTGCAAAATCAAAGTCTAAAAACTCACTCACTCAAAATTGACCAATGTCCCATTTTTGCCATTTTGGTCAGAAAATCTGTCCAGCATGTTCAGTGAGTCGGTACAGAAATGTACTCAGACTTATATTAATTAATTCGTTTTATGACTACGACTATGATTTATTTGTCAGGGGCTATGTACGAAACACACAGGAAAAAGATGCTTTGTTCCAGATGTAGCTACAAACTACTTTCCATCTGCAGTCTGCAGGCAGGTAGACAATACCATGTCATAATATGAGCTGCGCTGCTTTAAAAGTCAAGAGATCCCTGGGAAATGAAATACAAAACTGCAATAGCAAAGATAACTTAATAACAAAGGAACTTATAAAACACCACAAATAACAGTGGTAAACATAATACATCAAGTACAAAACAGACAACAGACTTATATAATGTATGATTTTGTTATTCTTGTGCCTTACAATGAAATGATCTGTTTTCATATGGGGATTACACGGTGAGATAAAATAATATCACATAGAAAATAAAGACCGCATTACATTTTATTAGATAGAGAAGACAAGCTGAAGTCTAGACTGCTGTCTAGATAATCTGCCAATCTGCTATTTCCCAAAATAATCACAACCATTTTAAAGGGATGATATCATATAACCAAGGTATACTTATATCGATGTTTTCTTTGGATCACTCACAGTGGAAGAGGCCGTCCCAGCAGAGCCACAGCAGGCCTCTCCATCAGTAGAAACATACAGCGCACTTCCAACGAGACCACTGGATGACACAGAGGCGCAGCCCCCGCCTGTCAGCTCTGGTCTGCGAACACAGATTCTTCTAGAGAACAGTGAACCAGGCCACACAGGTGCACTTTTTTTCTTTTTTTTTTTTTGCTTCAAATCCACACTTTAATCCACAGTTTAAGCTGATTTTAACACGGCCACCTGCATATATCTGTACATGTGAGGAGGCTGCGAAGCAACAAACTGTCATTGCCAGTTTAAAACCTCGGCCCATGCACGTGTTTTGACTTTAATTTAAATATCAGATCCCCCGTTATGTTGGGAAGTTGCAAAACATTTGGCTTGATGAAACGTGAGCTACTTCTAAATGAGTAGTGGTGGAAAAAGCATTCGGGTTTTTACCTAATCCGCAGTACCACAATACAATGGAACCCTATTACAAGTAAAGGTAATGAAGCACTATCAGCAGAATGTATCATACCATGAGCATGGCATTATGCCACTGTAAAATAAACATATAAATAAATATGTGTACTTTAAAAAAAAAAGAAAAAGTTTTACTTAAGTAAAGGTGTATCAGTATGTAGCGGCAAAATGTATTAAGTATCAAAGGTTAAAGTGCTCGGCCCACACAATTATTACTGTGATTGCTTTGTTGAGGTGAAGCTGATTTCAAACAATTTAACTATTAAATAATTTCAATATTTCCCTCTGAATTGTAGTGAAGTAGACGTATAAAGTAAATGGAAACACTCACAATAATTCATAATTGTTAATCAACCGTAGCTACATTCCACCACTATAAACTACGCTGTTCTTTTTTCTGACATCTTGATTTCTACAGGAGCAAATTTGCGAATGAGGCTGCTTCTTTGAAACATTGTGACTTGACAAAATTGACCAGCAAGTAGCATCGATGACTCCTTAAACTGGCAACAGACAAGCGTTTTGCTTTAACATGATTGCAATTGCACAATGTAATGGCTATAGAATAATGACACCATCAGTATTTGGAATTCAGATTGGTTCCACATGAACCTCGCTTTCAGTATGCAATTTTTGTCTGTCGCAGGGCACAAAATCTGGAAAAAATTGGGGAAATGAAGGCGCCAATTCAATCTGCTTTCATGTCTCCATTACGGACTAAACGAATGGATAAATTCAAGCCTTTGTCTTGTGCTGTTGGTTGTTGCTACTCTGAGAAAAACAGAAAGGGATCCGGTTGTTTTTGGGACACTGCCGCCAAAAATAATACTACAAAGTTGCCTGTTTCCAAACACTAATATGCCCTTTTTTTTCTGTGTGACCCTCGTTAGGTTTCTCCAGTTTCTTGTACATCGAGCTGATTAGGATTACAGGCAACTTTGATGACCGTCCCGTATCAGACGGCGGCAGCAGACTCGGAGAGGGAGGCTTCGGCACTGTATACAAAGGTGTCCTGAATAACAAACCTGTTGCGGTGAAAAAACTCAGTCCAGTAAGTGAAAATATTTTCGCGCCGGTCTCATATTTTTTACAGATCTTGTAAAATCACGACACAAAATATTATCTCGTTTAGATGGATGACGTCTCCCTGGACGAGCTGCGAGTTCAGTTCAACCAAGAGATCCAAACTCTGAAAGTGTATGTTTCATCTTCTGTCATATCTTTCTTTATGCGTTGGAGTTACTCACAGCCACCTTGTGACCATTACTTTTTATTTGCTAGAGCAGACAAGCTGTTTGTGAAGCAGACATCTTAATCAAAGCAATGGATTTGTTCATACGGATCTTGCATTATGTAAACACTTGTCATTGTAGCTCATCTTTTTGAGCAATGGTTTGTTTGTTTTTTATTGATGACAGTGTCAGTAACAATGAAGCACCAGAGGGCTGTGCATTGAAATCAAACCGTGACTGACGCAGAGGAATCTATATGTATTATAGTCTGAGATTTCGAGAAACATGCTTGCTTAATGGTGTGTTTAAAGCGAGATTGCACCTTTCGAAAAAGGTAGCAACACATTCTTCCTCTTGCAGATAAAGAGTTGACTTCATAAGCAATGAAACATTTTACAATTCAATACACTTAAGGGTTTTGTTGACAGTCAGTTCACTGATTTTGTGAGTCTTTTCCACTTGCTATAGGTTGTAGTATTTAGCATTATCTCATATCTCTTATGGCCAGTATTGGCCTCTATTCAGCAAAACTACAAGGGAAACAGCCAGCCTTGCACTGTTTAAAGGTAAGGTAAATCCGCCTGCCGGCATGGCTAAAGCTTGTGTTTTGTATGGATTAAATAAACAAGGTATAATGTTTAAAAGAGAACTTAGAGATGCTGGTAGGCAGGTGTTGTTACCTTTAAGCAGGCCTGGCTGGCTGTGCTCAATCTTTATGCTAAGCTAAAACACAGGCATGAGAGTGGTATCAATCTATATTCATTATTTGTACCCAATGAGGTTTTTCCTTCATCGTGAGTACAATAATGACACATTTTACTCAGATGATCCTTGTACTCGTAAAAAGTACATTACCAGAGGCTCGTTTCAGCCGAGTACTCGCGTATTTGGAAATACAGGTCTGGTTTGATGAGGCTGTTTGTTCCGCAGGTTGAAACATGAGAATTTGGTTGACATGGTTGGATTTTCCTGTGATGGACAGCACCCGTGTTTGGTGTATGCCTTGATGGCCAATGGTTCTCTTCTAGACCGACTAGCCTGCCTGGTAAGCACCATCTTCACTACAGACTCTACTTTCCGTGCATTTACAGAGATAATTTAACTGTATGCCTTTTGTCATTTCAGGAGGGAAGTCCTCCGCTGTCCTGGCAACAGAGATGCTTGATAGCTGAAGGATCGGCAAGAGGCTTAGAGTATCTCCACAGCAACCATCATGTTCACAGAGATGTTAAAAGGTACTAAAACTAGGTTTTCTTTTTTTTTTTTATTAATGCCCTTTATATGAGCTTTTCATAAAGGAGTGGTTTTCTATTGGGAAATATTCTCAGTTAGGTGAAAAGATTGATACCACTCAGACCCAATTTACACTTAAGTCACTTAATGCATCTTTGGTGGATCAGATTTCAAAAAAGCTAAATGTAAATGTATCACAGAGAAGCATTCAAGATGGATTGAAATCTCATTGCTCAAACCATCTATTTGGTTAGTTCGTTAAATATGAAGCTATAGTCAGCCGCTTGTTAGCTTAGCCTAGCATTAAGACTGGAAACAAGTTCAGTGTTTCTCCTTTTTGTTATGCCTCCACGCGGGCGATGGTTATTTTTGGGTTGCCCGTCCGTACATCCGTCCCATTCTTGTGAACGCAATATCTCAGGAACACCTTGACAGAAATTTTTCAAATTTGGCACAAACATTCACTTGGACCCAAGGATGAACTGATTAGATTTTTGTGGTCAAAGGTCAAGGTCGCTGTGACCTCACGTTCGTCCCATTCCTGGTAACACGATATCTCAGGAACTCTTTGTGGGAATTTCTTCAACTTTGGCACAAATGTCATCTTGGACCCGAGGATAAATGGTTGCGATTTTCTCATCTAGCGTTAACTCACGGCGAGAAAGAGAATAAGAGTAATTTCCGAGATGTTGAGTTATTCTACTGCTAATGAAATAGGCTGACATTTTAAGACTTCTTCGGGTTTTTATAAACATTGAACAAACAAGATACAACGTGTTTATCAGGGAGCTGTAGAGAAGCTGGAAGGTGGATTTTGTTACCGTCAGGCACAGCCTGAGTCAGTCTAAGCAAGACTGTGTATAAGCATCTTCCCCAAAATGTAGAACTATTCTTGTGACATGAGCAGAAAGATCAGAATTTTAAAAAAATAAAATATGCCTGATGTTTCACGGATCGCTATGCTCACATTCTTATTTCTTTTTGCTTTTAAAGTGCAAATATCCTGTTGGATGAAACATTTGTGGCAAAGATCTCAGACTTTGGGCTGACGAGAGCATCGGCCAAGCGGACATCAACAACCATGATGACGGAGAGGATTGTGGGTACCCGTGCATACATGGCACCTGAGGCACTACGGGGGGAGATCACACCAAAATCTGACGTCTTCAGCTTCGGAGTGGTGGGCTTACTGCAGACACACATGCGCCCATACATGCATGCTCACACAGGTGGGGATATGATGTCCAGAAAGGAGAAACTGCAACTGCAATGTAAAATATAGAACACAACTCAGCAGTTTACTTGAGTCCAGGGTTCTCCCAAAAATACTGACATATACATAACTGCAAGACATAAACATTAGACTATACATTTATTTCAATTTGTGAAAATAGAGCTCTATTTTATTTATCATCTTTTATTATTTCCTGTATCGGTTTAGGGCCACAGCTGCACTCTATTAGCAGCTATAAACATCAAACATATTTTCCATTGTATGACCTCGGTTGAATGATTTATGAGATCAGCACGGTATAAAACTGCCTGACCTTTCATATAGTGCAGCATACAGCTTATGTCTTATTGGGACAGCTGTGGAAACACTATAGCTAGTGTGTGTTAACCGGCTTGGCACATGGCGGGGGTAATAAAGGCTTTCTGTCGTCCAGAGCCATGTGATTAACCCCATCTCTCTGCCATCTACAGGTGTTGTTAGAAATATTATCTGGACTACCGCCAGTCGATGAAAACCGGGAGCCACAGTTCCTGGTGAGCAGCACAAAAGAGGCTTTCACTGCACATCTATCAAGCTAGAGTTTACCATTACAGCTTATTACAGACTTCGCATTAATTAGTCAAGTCAAAATTTATTCATATAGCACCAATTCACAACAAAGGTTATCTCTTATGTTCCATCACTCCAGCATGATAAAAGCAATAATACTCATTTGAAACCTAATATTTTCCTCAACTTATGGCTTTTAAATTTTACCACTGCCTTCAGTCACCTGTAGTGTGATTTTCCCTCTCCCCCCTCTCCCAGATGGAGGTGAGGTATCATATAGACGATGAAGACGAGGAGCTGACTTTTGAGGACCTCCTGGACAAGAAGATGGGAGACGTGGAGCTGAGCCAGGTGGAGAGTATCTACTCTTTGGCCTGTAACTGCCTCCACGAGAGGAAAAACAGACGGCCAGTCATTAAACAGGTACAGTGAGGAAAAACAGACGGACATCAAGATGCATCGTTCAAGCTACTGTCTTGGCATCTGCACTACTTTCTGCACGTCACCTGACAAAAAGCACCAATGTCTTTCAGCCCCAAGCCCATAGAATTATACTGAAGATGTACGTCTTTTTAAAAAGAAACACATATAAAGCTTACTTTTTATAAAAGGCTCAGTCATTTCTTGAAACAGCCGGGCCCTGTAGGTTTTGGCTAACATCACTCAAACGGGAGTAAATATTGCATTTGTTTGGGACTATTTTCAGGTGCGGTAATGAGTGTTTACAGCAGCAGGATGGTGTATGTCGTGTTCGTGGCAACAAAGGAAAACGTCACCCTGTGCAGCAGTGTGGCACAATCATGTGTTTTTAATCATTTCTTGGATGACAGTTGAGGTTTACGACACAAAGAAATAATCTGTCTTTGGCTACGCAGACAATATTTGCTATTGTGGTCAATTTATTGTTAGCTTTAGTCTTTTCATGGGATTCGTCTAAGTAGATTTTCATCAGACGTATCCTTTAAGAGACTCAATAACTGCACCTCTGGAGGATTTTCTTTTGTTTAAATAAGAAATATATACCTGAGGCTGTGCTCTGGTCTCTTAACGAAGTGATGATAAAAACAGCGATTTTGCCAAATGCAAAAGTGTTGTTATTGATACCATTTTCCCTTAATGAAGTAGATTGTTGAGGTCATAAAACAGTGATGTGACTCAATTGGAGACAAATGATTAGATTTACGGATTTCCATGTTTCCTGTAAAAGAATGTATTGTATGCAGTGTATTTATTTGTAGGCTTTCTATTTTAATGTTAATCAATATTACTGTCTCAACAGGTTCTGCTGGAGCTTAAAGGAGTTGTCAAAAGCATTTCCCTGGATTTTAAGGCGCAGGATTGAAGCGTGACATCCCTGTGAAGATACAAGATTTCTGAGGCTGCTCAGTGCACACTGACAAATACATTTCCTTCTCAACAGTTGCAGAGAAATGAATGCTGCTTGTTGACTGTGACTGAAAATGCAATATCTCTTTCTCCGTTATAATAAACTGCAAATTATTTTCATATTATTTTAAAATGTCGACTAT
>JBBPCS010005612.1:0-10371 GCA_037974645.1 Hollardia meadi
CTGCAGTCTGTATTTATACTGAGTCCTGCTCAGAGGAACAGGAACCATTTCTACTGACAGAATGACTTCATATTATTGATCTGTTATTTACATCTGTATTTATTGATATACTGATTGTGAATTCATTATTTAATAACCCAGAATATGATTATGATGATGCTTTAATCGTAGAAATTATTTATGTGGCTAAATGTTTCAGAGAAAATTTAATGATGTAACACATCAAACCTGACGTTCAGGAATGATCAGCCTCACATGTGACTGAATAAAATAATGATCAATGATGTAAAAAGTGTTTGTTGCTGACAGACAGACTCTCCTACTCTCTCTGACTTTAATTGGATCCAGAATAAAAGTTAATCAATAAAATAACAGATCATGAAAAGAAAAATTATTGCATAAAATAAATGAAGTTGTTTGTAATAATCCAGGCCCACTATAAAACTTGACAGTAATTAATCTGTTAACTGTCGAACTCGGTCATGAAACTCCAGTGTTGTTGTGATGTATCTGATCAGTCCGATCAGCTGCTGCATCCAATCAATAGCTGATATGCATTAAGGGGGCATGTCGGTCAGTAAAAGACTTCCGTGAAGGCTGTACTTGTGTATCCTCGCTCATGGCTCCTCAGAGATCGCTCCTCGCTCCTCGGAGCAGAAATAAGAGCTTTGGGACGGCGAATCAGAACGACTTCCGGTTCAAGCGAGGATCGAGGAAATGACAAAAAAGAGAAATTAGACGCACCCCAGGTATTAACATGAGGTTGGTTGACTAGAGCCAGAGATCCAGACCGAGAAGCTAACTCGAAGCTAACTAAGCTGACAAGTAAACTCACTTTACAGCCACATTAGAAACTTAAAAAAATCGTTAGCATTGGACTGACACCTCTGACTTTTCATCTAGCGCCATCATCAAGTCAAAAATGTAATTTAGTCCTGTACTTACCTCAATACCTCCGCTGTTCCTGGTGTTACAGCTAATTAGCAAATATTAGCTTGCAGGTATAATCTGTAACATTTCCTTATTAAAACGTCTCAAAACGACTCAACCTTTATTCTACATTTAGTTGAGCTGTGTTCTCAGATTATCCCAAATGTTTCCAACATGTTCAAAGAAATCTGTTGTTTCATTTTGTTGCCTGTCGCTCCTGGAGAGAGTCAGAGAGGAAGTCAACACGACTCAACGTGAATAAAACTTTCAAAGTTTACCTCGTCTGTTTCTGCTGAGTCACGTCAACAATGAAGAAAACAACTCCCATGACCCCACACTGCTTCACTATGTCATCAAACTACGTTTTGATTAGAGCCCCCTAGTGGCAGACATTATACTTACATGACGACAGGATACCTCCGAATGCAAACAAGGTAATTTATTAATCTGTATCAGATCATTTTTTATCCTTTGGGGTTTTATTTTGTATTTGTAAAATGTTCCCAGAGCAGAACAATTTCCATTTTGATTCAAGTGACTCGGCGCCATTTTAAAGTCTACAGTACATCCATGACCTGACATAACTAACCCTTTACCTGTCCACAAACACCCAGCAGCCAATCAGATGTAAGTATCAGATCAGCTGTTTGTTGGCCCAGAGTTGGTTTAAATATCCCACCACACACACAGTGGACGTCTGTGCAGTGTCACTCTGAACCACAATGGTACAACAGTGTGTCTTGACACAAACTGTGCCGCAGTTGTGTGTGTGTGTGTGTGTGTGTGTGTGTGTGTGAGGACCCAGGGGGACGGGGTGTGTGTGATTAAACAAGTGCTCCCTCTGTCAGGTGACCCGCCGTCACTCTGGTGAATCAGCGTGTTGGAGCTTCAACAGCGGAGCTTTTGTGTCAGCTTCGTGCCGTCGGCGGTGGCCCAGAATGATGCTGTTGTCTGCCCCCCTAAACCCCCCGTCTCTCTCCGTCCAACCTGCAGATCAGCAGCGAGCTGCGCCCAATTATCCCACTGTCATCTGAATGCCACTAATCTGTCTCCTGGAGGTCAAAGGTCACATCAGAGGGTCCACCACCATGACATGAACCTTCAGAATCCTACTTACGTAAAAAGTGTTCACGTATTATCAGAAAAATGTATTAATGTATCAAAGTGAAAGTACTTGTTCTGCAGTAAAATGACAAACACACTATTAGCGTGTCGCTAACCGAGCTAGTTTTAACTGCTTATATTTTACAGAATATTGTTCACATTATAGCACATTATTATATAACAACTGGTTTAATTTTCACAGCAGAAAACACTTTAACATTTATTTATTGATTTCTGCATCTTTCCTTGGGTGCCCTTGTGTTTCCCCCACAGTCAGTGTCAGGAGTCATTCAATGAGTCAGATTGTCTTTATGTTATCAAATCACCAAGAAAATAAGCTGAAATAAGATAAAAACTGTGAATAATGTAAACTGAAAATAGTTTTAAACTGTTCTGTAAAAATAATTTAAAGTGTGATTATTATCATTATTGTTATGTTCAGTCTCTGGATATTTGACAGCTTACAGTGACTCTGCTGATCCAGGACCAGAACCATCTTTATTAATACAAATAATATATATACTGATATATACTGATATGATGCTGATTTACATGAGAACTCATATGAAAGAAAAATCACAGATCGCCTGTATAACATGTTAACTGGTCACCCTGTAATAATTAAAAAATATGGACATGCGAACAGACTAATATATGGGTTTCAGTTAATCAGAACGAGATCAAACAGGAAGTGAGTGTTTCTGGGACTTCCTGTACAGACTTGAAGGCTGCTGGAAACTGAGCGCAGCTTTTTGTTAGCGCCCCCTGCAGAGACGCAGCTCGTCTCGAAAGAGCCTTATGTCTCAACACATCAGTGTTTCAGTTCATCATCTGTGTCACGCTCTGGATTTGATCTTAATCTGGGTTTGGACCAGTCGCTATACACTGTGGACTCAACTCCCGGGCACTGCCACAATGCCTTTGAGCAAGGCACTAAACCCTAACCCTGTGAGGAAGTCCATGTTAAAATAACAACAGAGTGAAAATGTGTTCATCATTGATTAATCATCTTGATCATCATCATCATCATCATCAGATGTCATAATCAACGCCTTCATCATCATCTTTTTAGTCAAGAAGAGAACATCATCATCGTCTTCTTCATCAGATGATGATGCCGTTTGGGTGCAATGGAAATATGACATTATCCACATCTTTATTAATAAGATGAGACCATTCTCCTCCTCATCATCATCTTCCATCTTCTTTTCCTCTTATGTTTATCAGGTACTGAACTCGTTTGACTTGGCCTCAGATTTCTCTCCATCAATAAGCAAGTCAATTTACTCTGGAGGGGAGAGAACTTCTGGCCTCAGTGAGAGTCTGATGACACAATCAACAGAGCTCTCCATCAATTTCACCACTTCAGCCTGCTCAACATCATATGTGTCCCTCAGTTTTTCAATCAGTCCCTAAATCCATGTCTAAGCCTCTTCGGCTTGTGGGTACTTTTCTTTCAGCTCTATTAGCTTCTTGAGCTTGATGACCCCAAATTTCAACAAATTTTCAACTGAGGTTTTGAGCTGCTTTCTTTCTCTGAGGACCTCCTTTGTTGTTGCCAAACTCTTGGTTTCTATGACATTCAAAGCATCAAAGAACCTCTTCATGTCTCTTGTCTCCATGTTCCAAAACATCTGATCAAAGCCTCCATCTTCATCATCCCCACTTGTGCTGCCTGCTGCAGATGATTTGTTGTCTGCAAACAACGCAGAATTATTGAATTTGAAGTGAACCGGCAGCCCGTCTGTTGTTTTAGGCAACATGGGACATCTGAAGCATTGATTCCTTCTAGAACTGGTGGGCACTGGACATCTGCGAACGTCACCAGAACCCTGATGTTTTCTGCCACATCTTTGCCAAAGATTGAGAGAACAGACTCAAACATGTATTTCTGTGATGGTGTGAATTGTGACAAAGGTGCCTGAGTTACAAAACACACAGCGTCGACTTCACTGACACCGAACTGAGCAGAGAACAGATTATGTAGATGTTCTGTGATCTCACTCTCTGTTTTTATGCCTCCTGTATCTCTAAAACCTGGAATGTCAACGATTGTCAGCGAGTAATCCGTTTGAAAACCTTCCTGATGGTTGATTTTGTACACAGTGACTTCAGAGGTCTGGCCTTCAGCCTGTGATCCTAATTTGAATCTGAAATTGTCCTTCCACTTGACACCAACAATGTAGTTGATCATTCCACTGATCAGAGTGGACTTTCCTGATCTGTTTGCTCCAAAAAGCATTATTGTGCGATTTTGCCTTGTGCTTTCTTTCCCAAAACTGTATCTTCTGCAGCCATCTATGTCCGTATTTTCTTCTTTTGGCAGTAGTTTGTAAACTGAGGGTGATTCAGAATTTATCGTTTGCCTTTGTATTTTTGAGGAATCCTGCAAGATGTGACCATTTTGTTGTGCTGACATTAACAGAGATGCTTGCTTTGCTTCTGCCAGCTGCACCACAATCACATCTCACCCTGACAACGTATTCTGTCTCTGACTGAAGGCCTGAAATGATCACATATTCAGCTCTTGTCATTGCTTGGTTCCATTGGAGATCTTCCTCTTTGACCATGTTGTCTGTTTCGGTGTACTCCACGTTGTAGCTCACAATCTGGACATCTTGTCCGAGCTCAGCAGGTTTCTTCCAGCTAACTGATATCTCACTGGAGTTTGGTTCAACTCGAGGTTTTCAGGAGTGCTGCAAGGTAAGGTTTTAATGGAAACCCTGACTTCCTTGGCTGGCCCAACACCCACTGATGTCACTGGTCTGCATCTGAACATATACTCTGTGTTAGGACTCAGATCACTCACCGTGACTTGGTAAGTTCTTGATGCCGTCTTTTGTAGCCATCCATCCTCTCCAGTGACACGGTACTCAATAGAGTAAGAGGTGATGTTGTCTGCTCCAAACATTGGTGGAGAAATCTTCAGTGTGACACTGTTGTGGTTTATGTCACTTACTGTTACTGATTCAGGCTTTGAAGGCGGCTCAAAGTTCTCAGTGACAGGAAAGCTGTCCTTGTAAAGCTAGATGTTTGAACCTTTCTGTGTCCCATTCGTTAATACCACTATCAAGAACTTAATGTTCTTGTCCTCCTTGTTGGCCTCTGCAAAATCACAGAAGAGCTTTGCTGTATACCTCATTGTATCTGCTACTTCTTTTGAGGTGTACCATTGTACCTTATCTACTTCATGAGTATGAGGATCTTGAGGGTTGTCCGGTTTGGGTGTTTGTTTTAAATAGTTTGATAAAGCTGAGAGATACTGTTCAGCACTTCCCAGTGATGTGAAAACAAAGCTCACAGCATGCTCTGCACTGAGAGCTTCCTCGTACAGGTCGGTTTGAGAGGGGACAATCTTGGTGTTCAGTCCATCCAATCGTTCAGGTCTTTGCTGTTGAAAGGAGAAGAATGCCTCTTCAACAGGAACTCTGCAAGAACAGCCTCTTCACCTCCTCCTTGGATTGATGGAAGTTTGTTTGCCAACGTTCGTTGGAATTCCAGCTTGAACTCAGAGCACATTTCTTTAAAAGTTTTGATCTTTTTGCCAATCTGCGAGAACTGCTGTGCAGTTTTGGTTTCCAGCTCACTGAAGTCCTCCAGGACACTTTGTGATTCTTGAACTAATCTAATACTTATCTGACGGACAAATTTAGCTGCGGAAGAATCCAAACTTGTTAGTGGCAACAGCCAGACCTTCATCGGCACAGCGTTTTCTCCGTTGGCTCTCAGTAATGTTGGCAGGCTTTGGTAGACTTGTACGGCATCCTGAAATGATATTGGAGTTTTCCGAAGGGAAAAGTCTCCAAAGAATTTGCAGGAGAATTTCTCAACATTTGCTTGGTCCTTGTCCTCCATCATCAGTGAACCTCTATAGCAAGACAGGGAATTTTCTTGATGATGACCTTCAAGTTACCCTCAATGACTTGATGATCCTCCTTTTCAGACATCTCGCGGTCAAAGACAAAGAAGGCTTGAGCCCCATAAAGAATAGCTGTGACTACATGTGTTGCTAATCCTTTATCAAAGACATATGGATGCTTCACATTGCCAAGATGGTTCATTGACAGTTCCTGGACCTTTGTGGTAGCATTGAACTTCAGTGTTACTCTGGCCTGATTTTTGGAAGTCTTACTATCATTCAAGTATTTGGCCGATCCATCAACTTTTATGAGTCCACCCTAGAAACTCGCCTTCAGTGATGCTTCAACATTTAGTGCTGAAGATTTGTCCTCAATTGAGTCAGATGCAACTATCTCAAAGTCACAGTTAGGTTTTGGTCTTTCTCTTGTATATTTTTCCAGGTCATCACAGTCCCACAGTGTCATTCCTGCAAATGAAGAAAAGAAAGTTTAGCTTCCAGAAGCAGGCAGACAGGAGTATTGTGCACTAAGCTTGCTGGGAGTATGCATTGTTTTGGGCTAATTCTTTGGGAGAAAGAAGTTTCTCCAGAACAACCAGGGCATTGTGATGGGACAAGGATGCTGCTGTTCTGTTTTTCAAATTTAATCTTTAAATGTCTTAAGATTTAATCTCAGGGTAACTCTATAGTTATTCTTCGTCTCTACCTAATAAACCAGAAATTAAAATACCAGCTTGTAAATTCACTTCTCTGATTCGGCCTCTGCTATTTGTCTGTGAGATGTTTAAAAATGTTTGGTCATCATGTTAAATCAGCCTCACATTTTCCCTCATTTACATTAAACCTGTTGTGTGGGACTTTTTTCATATAAGCAAACAAAGAAGAGGGAGACAGAAGTTCCACACTACATCAATTTAAAAGTTCAACAGTTTAATTTTGCATTTAAATCAGTTTTTATAACAGAAATGTACAAAGCCAGCATGGTGCTGTGGGTGAGTGGGTTGTACACAGGCCCTTCACCCAGGAGAAGCCTTCACAGTTTGGTTCGGTTTAGGCACCAAAACTACTTGTTTAGATCAAGTAAACATCATGGTTTGGGTTAAAAATAGACTTTCAATATGTTAAACATTTCCGTTAGAAAGCCTTGAGGACTAACTTGTCTCATGTTCTAGAGAGACACAGTTTGAGACTAACTGGTGAACATAGTGGAGCATTTAGCATCCAAAGAGGCAGATATTCCTCTCAGGAGGTGGTGGTGACCAAAAACAGAGTTAAAAGAGAGGGAATATTGGACTGACATCGGGGTTACGTGTTTTACAGGATTGGTTTCAGTTACATCTCATGCAGGTTAGTTGAAGAGTGAAATCCCAACAATGGATACAATACAATAATCTGACCATGGCAACGGCTGCACATGCAGATGCAGCAGCTAGTAACTCCTTTAAACTTACTTCATTTTTGTTTTTAATATATAATTTTTTGGCTTTACTGCTGGAACTTGTATTACCTATGAGAGGTATGGTTTGGATTAGCAGCAGCAGATTTTTGCCCACTGCACCTTTTCAACGTTGAACCACACCAGTCAGACAATCCTGGGAAGAGAGGAAAGGGATCCAGGATGAGAGCCATGCTAGCTGAACTTGGACTTCTCCTGGCTGATGTCCAGTTGCAGGAAAATGGAATGGATGAAAAATGGGACTCAGTAACAGAAAATCAGAGACTGTTAGACAGAGACCGGTCTACACAACCTCCCCGATCAAGCTGCTGCACTCAACGGATGGAACCGTGTTCAGGGCCAATGGAGTGCAGGACTCCAGTAGGACAAGGGGAGGCGGAGTCTGTGATTACATAATTGATGCTCGGTGCTCATAGTCAAAGCGGACGGACAATGTTTCCCAGAGGTCAAACTCTTAATGTGTAGATGTCGACAATTTTATCATCACCATCTTGTTGCTGCTCTTTACATTCACTCAGATGCAAATTTATAAAAAAACGCAGAATATATTATATTATATGTATATAAATTTATAAATAACTGTACACATTGCTCTATTTCTTTTCTCTTTTTTTTTAATCCCATTCTGTTCTAAATTTAATTACCTATGTATACAGTATGTTCTATGTGTGTAGCATGAGTGGGACTACTAACTGTCAATTATTTGTGCAACCAAGTGTTGTACAAAGACTAATAAATGACCTTGATCCTTGATGGAGACTGAAGGCTGATTCACATCATAAGTTAGAACAGCAGCAGGAAAGTGATTCTACTGATTGACAAAGAGAAAAGGTTTTTGGGATTAGGGCTCACCAATATGTTGGGCACACAACTTTATATCTGTCCAGGTAATATTGGCTTTGGATGCTGGAATGTAAACATTAACACAGCTTCATTAGCAATTTAATACCTGTAGGACAATTACAGCATGACTTGGTGAGATAGTGACCAACCCATGATGTCCTTCCGCAACACAGTCTGCCAACTTTTGGTGAATGAGGTCTTTTTCTGAAAGCAGTGTCCCTCATCACCACCAGAACCTCAAAACTGGTCCTCGTCACCTCAACAGTGGTCAGTGGGGGTGTGAGAGAGTGTCAGTCCCAGGTTGTCAAATACTGCTGCTGTAGAGCGGTGGCCCAATCTGACCCACCAACCTAAAGTGTCTGTAATTTATGACAAAATATGTATTTTTTTTAATCAGACCAAATTATCCAGCACCAGCTCAGTGTTTATTTAACCATTAAAACAACAACTTTTGGCATTGTGGTCCTCCAGAGGGCCAAAAACTGGCAACACCACACTGAGTTGGAGTAGTTCCGGCATTTATTAGCTTCTAGTTTTCTGGCTGTTTTGGGTATTTTAGGTATTATGTATTGGTTGGTTTATCATATATCTATTTGCTTCCATATGAGCTGCTGAATAAAGCTAAAAGAGCTGAAGAATGACTCACACTGTACTACAACCCTTTCTCTCTGTCTTTCAGCTGGTTCTGTGGCTTTACCTGTAGCATTACAAGTGGACCATTTATAATTCATGACAAAAGAATTCACGAGGTGTGGAGCTTCTTTTCCTTTCTGTTCCTTTCTTTTCAGGTCATGTAGTGTAATTGGCTTTAATAAATAACAAGATAAGAACACAGTCTGCAGATTAGGAACATAGATGACGTTGTAAAGGTCATGCATCTGATCTGTTTTTCATGCTTCGCCTTGGTCACATGATTAGTAGAAATAATATATAGCTTAATTTTTATGCAGATGATAGACTATTATACCTTCTTGCCAACTAAACTGATCCTTGTGCAGTAGTTTGGTTGCTTTGATGATGAGTGTTGAATGTCTGTAATTTTCTCCTTCTTAGATAACTATATTATATATATAACACCAATACGGTAGAATTCAATAGTTTTTAAATACATTTTTTTTGCATTCAGTTGTTCTTTAGCAACACTAAAATGGTAGAATTCAATATTTTTTATATTCAATACTTCTTTTATAACACCAAATTCAATATTTTCTTAAATAACACTAATACAATGAAATTCTATATTTTTTAAATAATTCTATATTTTTTTATTTACTATTTTTTAATAACACCAATACAATAAAATCCAATACCTTTTTTCCAATATTTTTTTATAACATTTATACAGTAAAATTCAATATTTTTCATATTTCATATTTAAATTTTCCTAACAACACTAATATGGTAGAATTCAATAGTTTTTAAGTTACAACAACACAGAAGAATTAAATATTTTTATATTCAATATTCTTTTAATAACACTAATATTGTAGAATTCAATTGTTTTTAAATATCACCAATAGCCTACCTACAATCTTCCAGTTTATTAGCTAGCTTATTTATAGGCTGGCTGTCCACCTGGTAGCAACCGTAATTTACCAAACCTATGGCTTCGTAAGCCTACAATAATGTATAATTTTATTTATGTATAATATGGGAGCTTTGCCTTCCTTTTCTTTCTGTCATGTGTTTTCTTACAGACACTTTTATGTTTGAAAGGCGTGACACGGCCTGCAGATAGATAGACAACTAGCTAACATATATCGATCATCTCATCACATCATCAAATAGAGACATTGAACAACGTCAACATCCATATTACCCAGCAATCATTGTTGTATATCTTTATGACAAAAAATACCAAAGAAAATAATAAATTATTCATTTATTTGAACCGTTTTTATTGTTTATTTATAAAAAAATTTTAATAGTGTATTTAGAGATAATGTAGGATTCAATGTATTAAGTAGACACTAAAATGGTAGAATTCAATGCTATACATAACCATATGTACATGGTATTATAACAGCCAGTTTTCATACCATTACTGCTGTAACCTTATTGAGAAGTAATGTTTGATTCAAACTCCAAATTGGAAGAGTCCTGCTTAGTCTGGCAAGATAGCCTTAAAGTATATAGGAAGGCCCTTCGCAGCGCTAGAGCAGCCTATTACTCAGCATTA
>JBBPCS010005613.1:0-10371 GCA_037974645.1 Hollardia meadi
GTTCCTGAGCAGTTTTTGTGGTGTGGCAGCACGTATTGTCCTGCTGGGGGACCAATGTCATCGGGGTGTGCCGGTGCCATGGTGGGGGTGCTTGATCTGCAAGGGTGTTTGGGCGATGGTTTGTGTCAATTGACATCCACATGAATACCAGGATCCAGGGTTTCCCAGCAGAATATTGCACTGTAGTGAGATGACCAATATTATTCATTTCAACTGTCAGTGGTTTTAATGTTGTGGCTGTAGTGAAGACTGAACAGATTTTATTAAAGGTATTAAGTTTAGTTTTTGGCGAAATTGAGTTCATCACTATATTGACATGAATGACTCCAGCTACACACACCTTCATCCAGGCAGCACAGAAGATGGATAGACATTTTAATTAGCGTATGAATTCTTGGCTTATGGACATAAACCTGCGCTGTGAGGTCACAGCCACCTTGACCTTTGACCACCAAAATCTCATCTCGTCTCATCTTACTCATTCGTCCTTTGAATCAAAGTGGATGTCTTTACCAAACCTGAAGAAATTCCCTCAAGGCGTTCCTGAGATATCGTTCACAAGGGACAGAAGAATGGATAACTCAAAAGCAATGTCTCCAGCCATGGCTTTTGCCAGCGTGGAGGCATAAAAATAGTCTTGCTTGTCTGTGATTAGTTTAAAGAAAACAATAATCTTGGGCAGCACTAAGGCCAGAATGCAGTGATGGTGCCCCTGCAAAATAGTGCGGGGAACTTGTTTTGCACGTATGGAGGAGAGCCAAAGAAAAGGTAAAAGCTGCTAGCTTGTTTAAATTCATGTTGGCGACAAATAGGCTTAGGTTAATACGCCAATTGTAGCGTATAAGTTAGCTCGGAGGTTGTTGACAGACAGACAGCAGACAGACAGAAGGGGAAGAGAATGCCTGAAATAAGTGGCCAATGGCGGTTTATACTCAGGCTATTTATCATACTGTTAAGCTCAAATGGACTTGCTCAAATTGAAGTGGAAGGTAGGAGTTGAGAGATGTTACTTTTGATTCAATTGTGAGATTGACTGTCACATACGCCACGGCAAATCCCAACTACCAGATACATATTCTGTATTTGTAAGATTATAAGATGACTGGTGTTGTTCAGACATTTCTGGCACATATCTCTTACTTGATATCTGACAAGTTTTTCTGATTCTAATTTATTAATTTATTAAAAGTGTTTACACATTTTCCAGTAGTTAACAAAATTCCATTGTCTTTTTTCCAAGTCGTCCATGGTTCATCGCTGACTTTCAGAAAATCTCCACGATCAATATGCATTTGTTCGTTGGAATGGGGATCGAGTTTTGACTTCTGGCTGCAACATATTGCTGGTGCTTTTCCCCCACACTTCACCTGCCTGTCAAAACCTAGCCACTGTGAAACAAAGCCCCCCTCAAATGCCTCGTTGCTGTCATTGGATCTATCTTTAGCTGCACGTCTGCCACTCCTGTCTTGTTGACGATGTCTGACTAGACATGATGTGCAACTGGAGAGGATGTTTGCCTTTACACTGCTTCTGAGGACGGTTCAGTGTGTTTCAGCGAGCGAGCACTGGGAGCTGAGTGATGTGCAATTTAGTTGTGTCCTCTCCCTACGTTAAGCAGTCTGCTGACTACAGGACAGCTGCACTGTAACAAGGCATCAGGGATAATAATGGCCAATGTCTGTAAACTAAGCTCTAAATGTTGAGTGAAAGGTAATGATCAGTACAGGACTCAAGGTCCTTCAAGTCTCCAAACAGCAACCAGCACCTACCTGTAGTGCAGTCCTCTGCCATGCACTACTTAGCAAGTTGACGCAAAAGAGAGTGGCTTGTCAGCTCTCGTCTCATTCTCAGGGGCTTCTGGGCGTGCTGCCCATGTGGATCGAATATCCACACTGGCCTCCTCATGCCTCCGCTAGGCTTTTTTATAACATACTCTCCAATAAATATCAAAGCCATGGCATAGTGCTACATAAACTGATTATGCGGTGCTTGTCATCCCTAAATGTGCTACACACGATGTTAGGGAAATTCATACATTAATCTAGGCTATAATGATATTGGTGCACCTTGCAGAGGGGTATTGCACATGAATATTCCACAGCTTTTGCCCTCAAGGTCAAACATATTAGATTTTTCGTTGTATATTTATCTTCTTGGCAAAGATTTATATGAGGATAAATCTAGTCTTTGTGTATTTTTTTTTAATGTAGGAGATTGCCTCACTGTATGATGTAATGATGGGCTGAAGTATATATATATATTGATTATTTATTATTAATCGGCTGAATATTTTCTCAATTAATCATTAATTATCTGTGAAATGTCAGAAGATAAAAATTGCACATTACAATTTCCCCAGAGCCCAAGGTGACATATTTGAATGTTTTTTTCATCTGACCAACGCTTTAAAAGTGAAAAAAATAGTCGGTTTACTATCATAGGCTTTTAGACAAAGAAAAGGAACGCATCATCCTTACATTAAACAGCTGGAGGCAAAAAAATTATTAATTATTAATAATTGAAATAGTTACACATTAATTATCTATTCATCAAGTAAATTATTAATCTAATATTGTGTTCAGCTCAAGTGGAATACAATCACTTTTAACGTGTGTGGTCATCTCCTCTGTACCAGAATACTCACAATTCTAGTCTAGAAAGTATCAGTTGCAGCTACAGAGACAGCTTTATGTTCAATCGTCATAGTGAAGCCGAGTTTTGGAAACGATCGACTTGCAAACAAAATATATTGTTTAGAAAACGTATTCCTCCACAACAGTTTCTTCAAAGCCTCTTAAAATGATTTCGTCTGTGGTGACAGAGGGCAGTTATGCGTTTATATGTCTCTCCTCAAAGAGATTTTTTTTTTATTGCAGGTTTAAAATATTTCAATATGAAATACCATACCTTTGAGTCAACACTTGGCTGTTTTATCATGCACACAGCCTTGCACACAGCATGTAGCAGTGGAATATCTTGACATATATATATAAAAAAAAAAAAAATACTGACGCATTTGGTAGGAGTATGAAACTGTTCCAGCATCTTTATTCCTGTCCTTTTTCCCTTCACGCTGACTCTCATGAGGATGAAGAATACCATCACACCATTGTACTGTGCTGCTTTTATTGTAGACTGTTTTATGTCAGTGGAAATTCATTTCCTCTTGAACCTGTCCTCATTCACCCAAGGACACACACTCCTCTGTATCAGCATCCCCCGGTTATTTAAAACACAAGCATGCCTTTCATTATGACTTCTGACATGACCCAAAATGTGATATGAATAATATTCAATTTTGATTGATGCAAGTTTTAACTTGAGCGAGAAACTTGGCTATTCTGTACAAACAACCCTCTGGAGACATTATTAAAAGTGTGAAAACAAAGATGGAATACACAGATTTGTATATCCATGCTGATGTTCATGTGCATTGAATTTCGTTCGTATGTACTATGATGTAGTTTTCTTGTCAAAGTCTTATTAGCCATCAGTCAGAGGGCAAATCTGAGTGTGCTGTGGGGGCTGAAACAGGAACAGTGAATGTCTGCTTTCATTCAAACTACTGTACATTAAGTACCTTAGGTGTCTGGAGGCATGCGAAATTGAGTGAATATGATGAGTGTTAGATAGAAGAATGATTTACAGCAACCTCTGGATAACCTTGATTTTGTTTTAACAAGGAGGTGAAAACTTCGTCTTCTTAGCGGCAGATATCATGTGATCCGTACAGTGTATAATTTCTAGATATAATGCACATAAAGCCGGAAAATAACTTGCACATTTATTTATTTATTTCCACTTTCTTCTTTGCAGGCAGACTACTTCTTTCATTAATTTGGTTGTGCATTTGTTCATAGTTAGCCTGTCGTTGCATAATTCTTGAGTCAGCCAGCATAGGTTAATTTGCTTCCTCTCTACTGCAATAGTGTTTTAAAGTGTACGCTGCTTTACGTTTGGGTCCAGGCTGTGGATTCAATCACATGGGTTTGGGTTAGGGTATATGTGGTATATGTGTTTGCACAGAAAACAGCCTATATCTCCTAAAACTGAGATTTGAGATAAGAAAAACATCCACTGAGAACTTGAATACCAGACGTATAAAAGCTGTCTTTATACCGAAAATTAGCAGTACTGTATCTTGGATTTGAAATAAGTGCAATATTTTGTGGGCATCTCCTCCAGGCTGAAGGCCGATCCCGTTGCCCATCTGGCAAGGTGGGAAATTGGATTTGCCTCGAAAAGACTTGGACAGCCTTTTTTCGTAGATTAGACTAACCTCAGCAAATGTCAAGTGAGCCCTTTCATACCACCGTGAAAAAAAGAACAATTAATTAAGTTGGAATTAAATTGCTTTATTCCATTCGTTTTCATGTAGGTTCACATGGAGTTTTTTCCTGAATCAAGTGGTGTTTTCTCCTGAAATAATGTCGATAAATCCCATATCAGAAAGATGATTGATGACAAAGACAAGGCAAAAATGCACTTAATTATATAAGTGACATCCCTATGTGAATTAATTTGTCAACATTTTTGCAATCATTTGCCAAGTCTATATCACTTGGAGCACCAATGAAGCTATAAATATTTTCTAATGGGAGAGGATGGCAAATAAAATGCATGATGGCAACAACAGGGTTTGGTAGGAAAAACGTGCAGATACTTGGAATCTTGTTAAGTATTTTAGACCAATTGATGACTAAAATGAGGCTAAGATGTTTTTATTGACAAAAAATTAACCAAAACTCCGACAAATTCTGACCTGAACACATAATCTAAGAAATTAGTGCGCTGCCAAAATTCAGATGACATTGCAGTTGCCTTTAAATAGTGAAGTGATGTGATACGGAAGAAGAAGAAACTAGTGACATTAGGAATGTTGATCTTGACTGAGAGTGGCATCGAGTGTGAATCCATTAAACATTCGTCAGGGGGAACTGTGGGACACAGCAGCTGGCAGAGCACATATACTGTGCTGTGGGTGTCTTTGGCCAGGTACATTGATGAATACTTCTGAGAGTTGGCCTACCTTTGCTAGTATGCACACTTAATTCTCTAAACTTACTTCTAAGTTAAGTTTGTAAAAGATGTACAAGCAACAGTGTGCTAATTTAGACCTAAAAAACCATAGCACATAAAACAAAATGTTACAGACTTTAACTGGGAACCACTCATACTGATGGGAAATGAGTTTGGTTATTGACATCGAATCAGACTGCTTTTTCCTCAGTGACACAGAACTTACATAAGTGTGACCCGAGCAATTACAAAAATAGAGGGGTTTTTAAAGGCGTGTAGGTGTTCACTGAATGTTCTGAACTGTTCTGAACCACAACAGTTGCATGAAAGATATCGCTGACTCAATGAACATTAAACATACAATCACCAGTGAGTATATCTAAAACAGAGAGAGGAAACCTATTTCAACCCTATTATGTATGCGTTGTAAAAGGTGAGCACATCTCAGCAGGAAGAAGGTAGAATTAAAAAATATCTTTGTAGTGTTCATCAGCAATGATAATAAGGCAGCTGACGTGACTGACACTTCATTTGATTACAGACATGGAAGTGACATGAATTGCGATGACAGCTTGTATAGATGTTAATAAACCCCTGAGGGCATGGATACACCTCTCTCATTAAAACCCAACTTCACATTTTTCACAATGTCGGTGCATGGTTAACACTAGTGACATAAATTTAGTATGTATTGATTCTGCTGCCTGTTTTGTTATTAATATGTTAATGTAAGTAGGTTCTGCTGCTCTCTATGCATGTTAAACATGATATGATGCCATGGGTCGATGTAAAGTGCAGATATGCATCATTCTGTTAGCCCTGGACAGGTAAAGGGCATGGAATGAGTTAATACGGTAAAGTTAGGCTGGGACAAATATCCTTGTTTCACCCTCACAGTCTTCTTAATTCTGAATGACTTGCCAAAGGCCAGCTTTGATAAAAGGCTATAAGTGGAAAATAATTCCCTCAGCTTCTGACGTGCAGCTCAGGATCACAGACAGCCTCAGGTGGAAATCATACTTGAGACAATCCCAGCAAAAAAAAAGAAAAAATGCTGTGCAACTTTTCTTTTCCTTTGCAACTCTCATGGGTCAAAGTCACATCCTTCTATTTTCTGTCCTTTTTGTGTTTGAAAGATAGGACATCGGGAGAAGCTGATAAAGTCTTACAGCCGCAGTTGACTTCATAATACAAAACATGTTTTTAAATCCATGCAGTTTGCCAGAGTGCTGCACCTTTCCAAAAAATAAATGGCTCTGCATTTAAAGTCATGTCTCTGCATGTCTACGTGAGTAAGAGACAGGAGGCAGAGAAACATTACACTTTAATTCTTCACATCCACCCAAAACTACAGCTGTAACTGTCGATTACGTGTAAATATAGTTGTACAGTATACTTAAATGGTAGAAAATACAGCACTGGATTAGTGTCAATTTACAGTTTTATTTGAGGAAACTTGCTGAGTTCCATAGAAATACCAACAATTGAACTGTATTCAACCAATAATATCAGCAGACTTTAGTGCACCACCTATCTCCAACTACTCACAGCTCAGCAGAATTTTTATTCCTTTTTCCCAAACCATGAACCAGCAATGTATACATCCGTTGTGGGTTGTTATGAACATACTGGGTATACAAATTAATGGCAGAGAATGGGATGAGGCAGCAGGAGTGGTTTGAGGGGTCTGTTCCATTATATACTTCAATTCTTTGGGAGGGTACTAATATGAATCCAGTGGGAAGAGATGCAGTGGCAAGTAGCTCCCTCAAACTTTGCAACTTTTAATTTGTTATTTGTCGCCCTTACTACTGAAGTACATATTATCTATGACAGAAATACACTCACTCATCAAGGCTGGAAAAGGAAGTGCAGGGTTTGCATTAAATGTTGCAGACCTTGAGACGATCACTGACCACAGCATCTTCCGACCACCCAGACAGACCAGACGGACCAAACACCACCAAAAGAGGTGCGATCACCCAAGAAGAGAGGGAAGAGAGCTGGAGGAGAAGTATAAAGTAGCAAAAAATGGAAATGTGCAAGTACCTCATTGTACTATACTGTACATGGATAAATGTACTTAGTTACTTTTCACCACTGAAGCTAACCCAGTGTGCCCCAAAGGCTATTCCACTTCCCAGCCTACTCCTGGCTAATGTTCGGTTGCTGAAAACAAACTCAGCAACAGGAAATCAGAGACTGTTGTGTCCATATTTTTACGGAGACCTGGCTCCATCACAACATCCAAAATCAAACCATTGCACTCAACAGTCGGACCTATTGTGAGCTTACTCCGGTAAGATGAGGGGAGGGGAGAACTCTGTGTTGGCATTAATGATGCTTGGTGCTCAAATGCAAAGTGGATAGACAATTTTTTCTTGAATTTGAGTTTTATTTTGAAGATGTTGACCATATGATCTGCCCAGAGATTTCTCCAGTGTTCTCCAAAAAAAAAGCACTACAGCAACTGTTTAAGGTCATCAGAAATCACATGACTAAACAACCATATGGTATTTTTTATTGTAGGTGGTGAGTTTAATCAAACAGTCCACTGTTTTATCAAAATTCCACAAGCATGCCCACATCCCCACCAGGGGAACAATAACCCCGGACCATGTTGATACGAACATTCCTGGCGGCTACAAAGCCCTCCCTCACCCCGCTGTTTGGTCAATTACACATTTCCCTGATTCTCTTGCCTACTTATTTCCAGCTGATAAAAAGGGTCAAACATCAGAAAAAACAGAGATGAAGCCAGGGCTACGACTAGCCCCCTGTGGCATTCACTCCGATTCTTATGAAGAGCTTTGAGAAACTGCCTCTCCAGCACATCAAAGAGAACATCCCAGCCAGCCTGGACCCTCAACGGTCTGCATTCAGAACCAACAGATCCCAGGAGGATGCCATATCCACTGCCCTCCACTCAATCTCCATACACCTTGGAAATAACAACACAATATTCAATTCAATCTGCCCCATGAAACTGGCAAATTTTGAAAACACTGGATATTGAAGTTCCTCACAAACAGACTCTAGATATATCAGATTGGCGGTCAACCCTCCTCCATTCTCGTGCTCAACACTGGAAACCCCCGAGGTCTGCGTGCAGTCCCTGTCGACATCAGTGGAGCTGGAGTGGAGCAGATGAACAGTTTTAGGTTCCTGGAAATCAATATCACAGAGAACCTGTCATGACATCATACATCTCCACCCTGGTAAAGAAAGTTCAGAAGTGACTGTACTGTTCCTGAGCTAATTAACTTTTACAGATGAGCAATACAAAGCATCCAGACTGGAAACATTACAAATTAATATCAGATGTGCTTCACCTGGGACAGGAGGGTGATTAAAACCATCCAGAACATCATTATGATCCACCTACTGAGCATCAGTGACATGTGTGAGGTGAGATGCCTACACAGAGCCCAGAAGATATATGATGGACAACACCCATCTCAGCCGCAGCCTGTTCACCCTGCTGCCGGCCAGCAAGCGATACAGAAGTATGTGCTGCCGTACCATCAGACTACAGAGCAGTATCTTATCCCAAGCTGAGCCTCCTCAATTCATCCTCTGCATTCAGCTATAAATAATAGTATTTTTTTTATTGCTTATTATTTATTCATCCATTTATTTAATTTATTTTGTGAGTAGCATAAAAGGGACTGCAACTGCATTTCATTGTACAACCCTGTGTTGTAGAATGCATAAATAAATGAACCTTGTAACTTCAAGTAAAGCTTCAAGTGGGGGCAGCTGAAGGAGTATTAACTGTAGGAGGAGTGTAATGTGTACTTTGAAATGTAGAAAAAGATGGCAAGGTTAAAATAAGGATAGAAAATGAAAGCGTGAGGACAGAACTGAGCCAAAGTCTACTGAAAAACAGTACACTTAAAAATTTAAATCGAAGCGACAAAGTGTTTCAGGTGAAGTGCAACTGACACCTACAGCTACTGCCTTCACTAGTCCTGTGTTGCCCCTGTGAACACAGACCCAGAGAAGGAGCCAGACATGTCCAAGAGATAGAACCGTATGAACGGACATGGCATCGTCCACGACGCAGCCGTGCATATGTCCTCGACACACACCCCTGAACAGGGCCATCGACACCTGCAACACTGCGTGTTGAGTGTGTGTGGACTACAGGGGGCCTGTTGATGTAAGCCGTCGCAGCGCAGTTGTCGGTTCTCACCATCACATGCCTGCCCCACATCTGGGGAGCGAAGTGTTGGAGAACCAGGAACACTGCTTGAAGCTTGAGGAGGTTGTTGTGTTATGTCTCCGAGGGTGACAATTTACCTCCTACCGCTCTGCCCAAGCAGGTCCCCCCCCCCTACCACAACAGTGACGTTTTGGTGAACACGGTCACATACAATGTGGGGCCCCCACCGACAGATGTTGGTGTAGCAGATTGTTGTCTGGCTGTTAGTGAAGGTAACTGTCAGCCTATGACAGATTGCTATCATACTTTATGCAAAGATTTGACTGGTTGTATGGAAACAAGTTCTCAACTTACATAGAATATAGAAGAAAAAAAACAGTATTACCCCTATTTTTGCATAAATTTGCCCAAATTTATGCAAAAATAGAGGTTTTTAAATTTCTTCCTTTTAGTTTCTTTTTTTTTGTTTTGTTTCAAATGAGAACACAGAACATTTGTTTTACAGAGCAAATATGTAAGAAAAAAACATCACAAAGAAAACACAATTTAATTTCAGTCTAAACAGTTAATCAGTTGTTTGTATGTTCAGGAGTTTTTTTGATATACTGTATGTGTTTTTTAAGATAACAATACTTTATTGGTTCATTTCATACTAATTAATTAAGCTTTGACGCAAAATAACTTAGAGTTTCTATCATTAAGAAGGAACATATTACCAGTCTAAAAGACTTAACAGCTTGTCGTTAAGGTCTTTCATGTCATTCACAAGGACTAATAGGCCATAAAATATCATCAAAATAATATCATTAAATTAGTTAATTAGCTATTAAAGCTTTATATGACACTACAACAAACTTTAAGATGCATAGTTTGTCTTTGCTGTAAAAAAAACAAACACTCCATCCACACTCCTTCCCATGTCTTGCTAATGTGTGGTCTGTGTTCTAGTAGACAGATTATCTGTGAGGCCACAGTGCTGTTTTAACCTTGGCAAGGAAGGTCATGTCACTTTGCTGAGTGGTGAAATCCCTTGAAAGCACCTTCCTATATGTTGATATACGACAGGCTTATTTTTAAGTGATGTTCTGCTGGAGCACATTCTAGGTTTGTTGTTTCAAGATGGATTTCTTTTTCTGCTGTTGGCATATCTGATGAAAAGGCTGCACTCAATATGTGTAGCCCAAGAG
>JBBPCS010005614.1:0-10370 GCA_037974645.1 Hollardia meadi
TACAATGTAGAAAATAATAAAAATAAAGAAAAACCATTGAATGAGAAGGTGTGTCCAAACTTTTGACTGGTACTGTAGGTCGAAATGAAAATGAAAGACAAACAGACAGATCCATCTCTGAAATATTTTATTATTGAGTCAACAAGAACTTACAAACAATGTGAAATCTCTGCTGTATCTGAGCTCTCTATCTTGGTTAAAATCTCTGCGCTGTAGCTGCTTTCTGCCCCCTAGTTGCACACGCACCCAGTAATGTTTGTAAACGGGAAACCCTCCTATAGGGAGACAAATAAAGGGGCATCTTATGCTTATGCTGTTAAACAAGTTGCAAAATGTGGTGAGGCAGGTGAAATAAAGAAGAGGGAACTGGGATGCCCTCCTCTGGTAACCTGTGGAAAAGAGGAATCCTTGGTGGTGAGCAGGATTAATTTTCTGGTTTTCATCGTTTAAGTTTTGTGTGATGTGAAGCAGATGAAGGATAATTCATGAAAATTTTTGATATTTAGGCTTTTAATGTTTTATATTCTTCAGTGGAATGCCAGGAGTCTGGTAGTGAATGGGCAAGAGCTAAAGAGGTTTGTGGATGTTTTCAAGGGAAAACTGGAATAAATATGTGTAGCCTACAAGAAACACAGTTTAGGCCAACTTTGGATTTTACAATAGCCTAGCAGGACATTTTTGTCTATGTAAAGATGAAATTCTTCTGGGGAAGGATATGCAGTGTTTTTGAGAAAAGGAATTCAGTATAGGAAAGAAAGTCCGACACTTAACTATTCTGTACAATAATTAACTTATGTACACTGTTGTATACTGTATTATACATATTTTCTTATTGTTTCTGTCTTTTATATATAGGATATCATATATATGCGGTCTACCGCCTGAGGTCCTCATTTTCAAAACAAACAAAATGGCGGCGCACATGAGATGGGGTTTTCGCCAGTTGTTACGGGCAAAAAACGCGGCACACTTTAGGTTTGAACTTCTACAGTTGTGACATGTCGTTTTGTAGACATATTGTACGGCTAATGTGATAAGTTACAGTGCTTGTGTAAAGCATAAACTCATAATTCCGACGTGTGGTTGGGACGATACTTTTAGCTAGGTATTTAGCTAGCTTAACTAGCACATTGCGACACTAACGCTAGACAACGGGCTCTCAATTCTTATCCCAGTTATTTATATATGGATGTATCGAAAGAGTTTAACTATTTTTTAAAAACATTTTTGTCGGTTTTTTTATTTATTATTTCATATGTGTGTGTTTACCGATTCCAGGCATGTAACTCAGCCGCTAACGGTTAATTGTCAGTAAAATGATAAAGCCTCTGGATCAAGTTACCAGTTAGTAGTCTTGTACAATAAAACACAGATCTAACTGCTAACTAAAGTAAACATTTGCTGACGTTGTTTTCATCCATCAAACCCACTTTACTATTTAATAATGCCTCAAGAAATGACTGACTTTAAGTCCAATGTTGATTGACAGATATGGTCTAATATTCTTTATGTTGTAAGGTCGTCACACAAGACCAGAAGCTCATACCATTCACACTGCACGACCCAGAGCTTCAGAAAAGTTCAGCCTCAGCCCGGCACTGGAACCACACACTTCTTAAGTGAGAAAACATTTTTTGGACACATTAATACATGCAGTCACTCTCTGTCATCCTGTTCTGACATGTCTTTGGGATACTGCTGTGTAAACAAGAAAAAACAACAACCATGAAGCTTAACTAAGAAATTGTTCTTATTATATCTTTCAGTCAGACACCTGTCCATCCAGACTCAAGACACTCCAAACCCTCAAAGCTTGAAGTTTCTCCCTGGTAAACCTGTCCTTGGAACTGGGACGCTCGACTTTCCCTCTCCGAGCTCAGCTGTATGTTCAACTTTAGCCAGGTTGTGTCAAGTTTACTGTTTTACTTTGTTGTGTTTATATTGTCCCGTTTCTAATTTTATAGAAGACACATTTTAAAGGGAGCATTCTATAGTATTTGTGTGTTTTAAACAACTGGGGGAAAAGGCAAACTTATTCTTGTTAGGTGATTGCTCGCAGACATACAATAAAGAATGGCAAAGATACATTTGTGCCTGCTTATAAAGATTGTTTCAGGAAAGATATGAGGCGGTTTGCATAAATGTTGCCCTTAACACGTTGAAATATATGCATCAGAGGTATCGGTGTGTGGTTTTTCCATTTTTTCCTCCCCTTTTTTAAAAAGAAATTAGAGTGGCAATGGATAGTACCTTCATTATACATGGTTGAGTCATCAGTTTCTGACGGTGACTGTTTGTTAGAAAAGTACATATAGTAGACAGATGTACTCTTTGCAAATTAAGCTACGCGATAGTCCATTATGTCTTGTTTTGACAAAAATGACATTGTGAAAAGCAGTTTAACCTTCAGTGACACTCTTGATAAAAGGCAGCACGAGTGGATGTTGTTTTCACTAAATTAACTAACATTCATTCTGTCCTTTGTATGCTTTTCATTTTTGTTGAACATGATAACATATTTCTTTTAGGGACCTGTTTGAAATTGAAGGAGTAAAGAGTGTGTTCTTTGGCCCTGACTTCATCACAGTCACTAAAGTAAGTATTAAATGTACTCGTACATCTTTGTGATTCTGTTCTTATGAAATCTTTGTGGTGAGACAACACATGAGAACTTTGTTTTCTTGTCAGACCGATGAGGATGTGGAATGGACAGATATAAAGCGTCATGCTTTGGAGGCCATGGCTAAGTTTTTTGAGAGTGGTGACCCGATAACAACAGGGGCAGTGTACAATGAAAGCAGTGAGTATGCGGCCTGCCCATATTAGTCATCTTGGAGTTATGCAAATATTATAAATATTGTATAAATATCTCCATACTGTACGTTTTCTTCACTGTAGGTTATTCTGAAGATGATGATGATATTGTATCTATGATAAAGGAGCTTCTGGACACCAGAATCAGGTATAAATCTAGTAACCTTGAGTGCAATTTAGGTAAATTAATGTTTGTTTTGTGTATTGCAGTTTGAATAGCTCATATATTTTGAACATTTCAATCTTTTCATAAATTTCCTTTATATTTCTTTAATCATCCCATCACCCATAACAATGATCCTCCCAATGTAGGTAAAGACAGTTGCGCTGTGATAACAGTCTTAATCTATCATTTGTGATGCTTACAAGACCTACAGTGCAGGAGGATGGAGGCGATGTCATCTTTAAAGGGTTTGAGAACGGCACAGTCAAGCTGAAGCTGGTTGGTTCTTGCACAGGGTGTCCCAGCTCCACAGTTACCCTGAAGAACGGCATTCAGAACATGTTGCAGTTTTACATCCCAGAAGTAGACAATGTGGAACAGGTGATTATTAAGATCAGTTTACTTGTAGGATTTGTTTTTGTACATGAGCAGAGATTTGTACAGGCTTTTATTTTGAGACCAAGCTTCAATGTTTTTTTCATTCTGGGATTGGTTTGCTGTATGGATAGTTAAATTATGATATGCAGACAAATGTGCTGTGATTACATTTAAATTTACACTTTGGGGTCCATACAGGCCCTCTTACCTGCAGTGCTATCCATCTAGATATCGGCGCTAGAGTTGTCTGCCTTCTTTCGAATATGATGGAACTAGATTGCACTTTGCTCGTGGTGCTCAAGGTGCTAAAAAATGCATTTGAAAAACTCAACAGCAATGTCTCTAGTAATCATGACCTGGTTAATCAAGATAACCCACGGCCCTTGTGAGCAGTTTCATGTGGGAATTATATTACGTTCCATATTACCATGCCAGAAGTAAGTGTGCATCTACTCATGGATGAGAGGCTAGCTGACTAAACTAACTAAGCTAGATAACATTACAGCTCAGTCAAGGAGGACTCCATGAGTGTTTACACCCTGCCCTGTCACAAGCACAGGCCTCTCGTCCATGAGTAGTTTCCTTCTGTGCACTGATACGGTGTAGTTTGGTAGAAACAAAATGGTTCCTCCATGAAACTGCTCACAAACAAGGTCTTTGAATTATCTTGTGTAACCGGGTTATGATTTCTGAAAAGAGACATTGCTGTTGAGTTTTTCAAATGTATTTTTTGGTGCTTGGAGCATGACAAGCGAAGTTGCCATCTAGTTCCATCATATTTGAGGGAAGGCAGACATCTCTACAGCCGATATCTCCAAAACTGAGCAACTCACACACCAAAAGGATCTAGATGGATAAATAGCACTATGGGTAAGAGGACAGTAAATTTTAAATCTTTGGGTGCAGTTTTCCAACTTTGGGAAGTAGAACTGAATAAAATGATGAACACAAAAAATATATAATCCTTTTTCTATACCCATTTTATTTACTTGAGTTAAGTTATTGTGATGATTTAAAGCAATGATTGGAAGGAAGGGTAAATATGTCATTTATATTACATTTCAAATTCTGTCAATTGCCTTTTTTGCCCAGGTCGAAGATGAAGTGGATGAAATCAACACAAAGGTTTTCTCAGAGCTGGAACGCAAATTACAAGAATAAAAACTTCCTCAACCATCACACTTTGGTTGGAAGAAAAATATGTTTCACTGTAAAACACAGCCGTGCATTATTTCCACTACCCTGCTACAATCATAAGAATGAAGAGAGAAAACTATTCCCTGCTATTTTGTATGCTTACTATACTGTATACTGTTAAGAGTTCAACCTCTGTACATACATACTGTATACCCATTACCAAGAAAAGGAGATGCAGGACATACACCTCTATACTGAAAATACTGTCTTCTAACCAGTCGCAATGTTCTGCTGTGACGCTGTTCGACTGTAAATTTTGTGACGTATTTCTTACTAAAATTGTATATTGTATAATTTGAAATAATATTTTAACAGGATGGAGATGCTGTCAAAGTTTTTGACATTGTTTCGGGGCAAGCAGAATGAAGATTTGATGATGTATTCCTGTTGTTGCAGCCATATACCAAATGAAACACAACAATTTTTGCTTGTTAATGTATCATCTATAAATGATTTAGGCTATGATTATTCAGCGAGTGGTAGTAGGTTTACAGTATACCAACCTTTAAGATATTCTACATTTATTTGCTTTGTTAGATTTATTGTGTTATATCAAACAAAGTTCGCCATTTGAAAGAATATTTTTTAATTATTATTATTGTTACTGTTATTTTATTCCAGTTATGACTGCTGTCATTGTGTTCTCTATAAGTAGAGAAAAAAAAACAAGGAATCGCAACTCACATGCTGTTGCTCCCTAAATAAAAATCACGGTATTGAATTGCGTCTTTACACGAAATAATTATTTAGTTATAATTATTATAATTAATTTTTTTTAAAGCTTTTTTTTTTACTCATGGTCTAGAGGTACATGCATATAGGAAAAGAATTTATTTAAAATTTATTTGACAAGTAAAAAAAGATTGACCACTTCATCCACTCCATGTCGCTTGGAGAACAGATATTTTCCCTGCGGCTCGCGCAGGCGCAGTTTGTCATCGGCCGGCGCAGAGGACAGCGGTAAGCGGTGTTTACAATAAAACCTTATTCCGCTAGGTATCTTAAACATTTAACGCAACTTTGAAGTGTATTCATTAATTGCATGCAGGGGCGTTTCTGTCATCAGTGAATGTGCGGTCTTATGCTTTTAAAACATTGGCAATTGAATGCTAACTGCCAGAGCCAACAAACGTAACGTTCATTCGGGCCTTGCTTTCGATAAATCAAGCACGAGGCTAATCTGGCAACAAAGCTAACGGTGTTCAAAATCTAAGTGTTAGCTAGCCACGTATAGCTAACGTATGGTATCTGTGTTACAGTAGCCACGTTGGGTTTTATTATGGCAGAAGCTAAGCCTTGCGAATGTCTACGAAGAAACATTAACTTTAAGCTTTAGTTAGCTGCTGCTAACCACAGCAATAGCGGCATTAGACGGGCGTAAAGTGTTAGCTAGCTGCCTGCGCTAGCCTACTGACAGCAGTGCTTAACGTTAGCCAAACTGCTGTTGAGCTCGTTGAGGTTGCTGTGTCAGCAGTATTATCTACAGAACACTGCAGAAATCAAGAGTTATGTCTTGCATACTAGCCTAACTCGTTCCTTAAAATGGCTTATTTGGGTTTCTCGTGTTAGGCTAACGTTAATGACATTATTGTAAGAAAGATGATCGTAGAAGTTAAATGTTGTGTGACCTGTCCAGCCAGTGTGAACAACATTCTTGCCGTGTAACCGTGCCTTCTAATTAGTGAATGTATAGTATGAAATTAAATCTAAAAAACTTTTGGGAACAAGTTATCCCATTCATACATAGCGTTTCCTTGTCCCTTTTGCAAGGTTAACCGCATTTCATCTAGTTTCGATGCTACATTGGGCATTATTTTAACTAGTCATCGTTATTAACGCTTTGTTGGCTATATTTTGCTGCCAACACACGTGGTTCTCAGTGTAACCTGCTGCATTGCATAGTAAAAAGTGACGGGGACAATTAAATGTATAGTTGTTTTCGACAACGATATGTGTTAAACACCCTGCTGTGTTATCTTTAATACCTCAAATGTGATTTAAGTAAGTTTATGCTTTTTGTTTGTTTTATTTTTAGTGACAAGCATTGGCCTGGTGAACAGAGACTGCCTTTACCCTGATTGAGTCATGGCCCAATTCGGGGGACAGAAGAATCCACCCTGGGCAACTCAATTTGCTGCCACAGCTGTGTCCCAGCCGGGCCACTCTGGGCAGTCTCTTGACCTCAACAGCCTGCACTGTGAGTATAGCAAACCAGAGTTTCTGCACTGTTTGGTTCCCTCTCTTATTGGCTGTACAAAAATATCAATATTTCATGTTGTACCCTTTTAGTTATATGGACTATTTCCTCATTGACTGTTACCCCTGCCATCACAGCATGATAGGATATCCATCAACATTTCCCATTTAGTGCCCCCCCCCACCTCTGAATCTGGTGCCGTATTTTCCCTTTCTACAGCTCTTGGTGTGCAGCAGCCATCTCTTCTGGGAGCATCTCCTTCTGTTTACTCTCAGCAGTCAGCCTTAGCTGCAGTGTCCCTCAGCAACCAGTCTGCTGCAAACTATCAGCTGTCTCAGCAAACTGCCGCCTTGCAGCAGCAAGCTGCAGCAGCTGCCGCAGCAGCACTACAGCAGGTCAGTCAGCGAGGGAGTTCCAAAGCACACTACACAACCTATGCACCTTGCCATGGTCACAAGCAACACTTTTTGATCAACTACTATCTCTCCCTTGTCCTTTGTAATGTATATAGTCTCAGATTAATACAGCCCTCCAGCAGTATCAGCAGCAACAGCAGCAGCAGCAGCAACAACAACAGCAGCAGCAGCAACAACAGCAACAGCAGCAACCTCCCCAGCAACCCCCTCAACAGCAAATGTACAATGTACCTCATCAGGTGAAACACAGGCTCATTTATGCTCATTTGCTTTGTGTCACATTATATTTTGGATAGTCTTCTGGTCATACTAGCCCTAAATAATATATTGGTTGGTTTAGAGAAATTACATTTTACATTACATTGGCATTATGCTCCATATATAGATTTTTGATAGCTCCATAGAGATTCTGATCTGTCCCCAATGTATAAGAATGAAGTGTTGTTGGGGAAATGAGCACAAGTCATGTCATACATCAGTAAATTTCACTCTTGGAATTTTCTGTTTTCTTCACAGCTTCCACAGCCTCAACAAGCACTACTTTCTCAGGTAATGTGCAAAATACACATAAATATGCCTTTCTATTACATTCTAGCATTTGGAACTGAAATCCAGAGGGATGTACTACGAAGCAAGATTAATGGGTTAGCAAGGTATGTTGATTCTAAAGCCAGAGTTTTTAATGTCACAAAGGTGGCTCTCAGAACACCATGGTAACTTATGCTGAACACATAACTTGGTCCGTATGAGGTTATGTTCAGAGTTTCAGATTAAGATTGACTACAAGCAGCGCTGCATCCATTAGATAAAAAGATGAAAGCACATCAACCATAGCTTACTTTGGATTATGTCTTTATGCTCGGTTCTGATTTACGTCCATTTTACACTGCTGGTGTTGCAGCTAATAAAACGCCACATTGGTTAGTTTCTTGGTATTTATCACAGATAATATTCAGTCACTAAAATTCATTTCACATTGATGCCTGAAGCAGAAAGCCTGCGTTAATATGCTTTATAACCACCGTCATGATACTCGTTATCTCTGACCTGGTTTAAGGGTTTGTCGAGCCAGCTCACTCAAAGAAAGTCTGGCTATGTCGAACTTGTTTGTAGTGTACCCCTCTGGTTTTCAGACCAAATCAAAGCATTTTTGCCTTATTGATTCCTAATGGTTATCCTCCTGTTTTATTTATAGTGTTGTTTACTTTATCTATAGGAGAAAAAAAACTCAGATTTGCTTTCAAAATGTCTCCCTTTGCATTCTTGAAGAGAGTTAGAGGCCATGTATTTACAAATGTGTATGACATGAAATCTTCTTTCTTTTCCCGACCCTCAGCCCCCCGTCGCTTTGCCCACCAGCCTCAGCCTCTCCAACCCCCAGCAGACAGCCCAGATTACCGTGTCCTACCCAACACCACGTTCAAGTCACCAACAGCAGACGCAGCCACAGAAGCAGCGAGTCTTCACTGGTGTTGTCAACAAGTTGCACGACACATTTGGCTTTGTAGATGAAGATGTTTTCTTTCAGCTAAGGTGAAAGAGAGTATGGTCCTTAGTATCTCTGACTATGTTTCTTAGACTTTTTCTACGTACTTTCTTTATTACATTAACACCTTCTTCTTGTGCCAGTGTTACCATGCCCCTGTCATTTCCCAGGCCATTATTTGGCAACCATAACAGATAGTCCCAAAGCAGGCCTATTCAACTGGCGGCCCGCGGGCCAGGTTCGGAATGCCAATCAATTCAGTCCAGCCCGCCGATCAGTTCTGTTTACAAATATATAAGGGATAGTTTGGGTTTTTTGAAGAGGGTTGTGAGATACTTGTGCGTAGTCAGTGTGTTACATACAGTCGGCTACTGAGCTGAGCGCTGTCTACTGAGTGACACCGCTCAGCTCAGCACGCTGCCTGTTGAGAGAGAGACGGGTGAATGGGGACAGCAAAGAAAACAGATTTTAGCCACTTAACAAAAGGCTCAACTAATCTATGCCAGTTTAAGTGTACGCTATCTAAAGAATATGTTCATCACTTAACTTGCCGTCAGGCAGCCTTTTCCAACAGCTCGCAGGGCACGGGAGCTAAAATCGCTGTTTTTCTCAATGGAACCTGGTGCGAGATGCGAGCGGTTTCAAAGGCGACATAAACTTCACTTTCCTGTCGGAAAAGGCTGTCTGACAGCAAATCTGTTTTTCTCTGATGTCCCCATTAATACAACGTGTAAATCACGTTCACGCAAATAACGGACATTTTGCCAAAATAAATCCTTCAAACCAGCAGAGCGCTCCTGTGCTGTCAGTAAGAGCCAATCACAAGAATACATGTTTCAAATATGTGTTTACTTTTGAGGCTATATCACAGTTTATGTTACCAAAAAAAATGAAATTAGGTAGTTAGTAATTAGGTAATTAGGATGTTTGTTTGTTTAAAATGTGAAATAGTTAATTTAAGATGGAGAAGTAGACAGAAAACAATAAATATGATTATAGATATTTACAGGAAATGCTGTGGTGTAGCTAGGTGTCACAATTGACCAAATTATAGCCTATGCTAAATGGCTGACCTTGTAGAATAGCCATTTATTTTGCAATGTAGTGAAATAAAAGTTTTGAAAATGTGGCGCATTGTCAAGTGTACATACATTATGAGAATAACAGCTCAGGGAAATGTCTGGCCCCCTGGCCCTTAGCTTTCTGAAAATGTGGCCCCCTGAACAATATAGTTGAATAGCCCTGTCCTAAAGGATACATGAACTTATTTCAACCTGAAACTGATGTTAACTGACATAATGAGATGTTAAGAGATGTCTGAATGCTTTTTTGTTTCTTTTTCAGTGCTGTGAAGGGTAAGACTCCTCAGGTGGGTGACAGGGTCCTAGTGGAAGCTGTGTACAACCCGAACATGCCCTTCAAGTGGAACGCCCAGCGCATTCAGACCTTACCTCAGCTAGCAAACCAGTCGGTGAGAACACTCAGAGGTTGCACTCAATTGCTCATGAGGTAGAAGATAACATTGTTGGGCATTGTATCATTATAAATGCAACACTATTCATGGTTTTGAACTGTTCTGCCTACTGCAAAAATGTGAAGATGCATACTTTGTTTGGCTTTTTTTGCTACTAAATTATTTAATATATACAGTGCATCCGGAAAGTATTCACACCCCTTCACTTTCCCCACATTTTATTATGTTACAGCCTTTTCCCAAAA
>JBBPCS010005615.1:0-10370 GCA_037974645.1 Hollardia meadi
GGGTTTATGTACACACTGACAGAAGCCAATTGAGTCTAACAATGAGGTAAATGCAATACCAAGGCTATCGTTATCAAAGGTAAACAGGTTCATTGGTAACAGGTGATAGCATCATGATTGAGTATGAAAGAGGCATCCTCAAAAGGCTCAGTCCTTCACAAGCAAGGATGGGGAGAGGTTTACCACTTTGTGAAAAACTGCGTGGGCAAATAGTCCAAAAGTTTAAGAACGTTTTTCAATTCACAATTGCAAGGAATTCGGGGATTTCACCATCTACAGCCCATAATATCATCAAAAGCTTCAGGGAAGCTGGAGAAATCTCTGCACGTAAGGGGCAAGGATGAAAACTAACATTGAATGCTCGTGACCTTCGATCCCTCAGCTGGCACTGCATTAAAATCCGACATGATTCTATGAAGGATATTACTACATGGGCTCAGGAACACTTTGGAAAACCATTGTCAGTAAACACAGTTCGTCATTGCATCTCCAAATGCAAGTTAAGACTTTATGCAAAGTGCAAGCCATACTGTATATCAAAAACATCCAGAAAGAGATCTGACTTCTCTGGACCCGAGCTCATCTGAGATGGACTGACGCAAAGTATAAAAGTGTCCTTCGGTCTGATGAGTCCACATTTGAAATAGATTTTGGAAATCATGAACGTCATGTCCTTCAGGCTAAAGAGAAAAAGGACCATCCAGATTGTTACCAGTGCAAAGTTTAAAAGCCAGCATCTGTGATGGTATGGGGGGGGTGTTAGTGCTAATGGCATGGGTAACTGTAACATCTGTGACGGCACCATTAATGCTGAAAGGTACATACAGGTTTTGGAACAACATATGCTGCCATCCAGATTATGTCTTTTTCAGGGACGTCCCTGCTTATTCCAGCAGGACAATGCCAAGCCATATTCTGCACGCCTTACAAAAGCGTGGCTTCAGAGTAAAAGAGCACAGACACTAGACTGGCCTGCCTGCAGTCCAGACCTGTCCCCCATTGAAAATGTATGGTGCATTATGAAAAGCAAAATATGACAATGGAGACCTTGGAGTGTTGAGCAACTGAAGTCATATATCAAGTAAGAATGGGACAGAATTCCACTTTCAAAACTTCAACAATTAGTGTCCTCTCTTCCCAAACACTTACTGAGTGTTGTTAAAAGAAGAGGTGATGTAACACAAAGGTAAACATGCTCCTGTCCCAATTTGTTTGACAGGTAATGCAGGCATTAAATTCAGAATGAGTGTATATTTATTAAAAACAACAACAACAATAAGGTTTATCAGGTTGAACATTAAATATCTGGTCTTTGTACTGTATTCAATTACATTTAGGTTAAAAAGGGTACCAACTATTTTGGAATTGGGATTTTACAGTGTTTTTTTGTGGAGCTGATGTACCTAAGGAGTGAGTCATCTTGCTTCCTTCTCATCTCATGTTGAGAGCTGCACATGCGCAGTGTCGATTGGGCACTCGTGAGAAAATGTCGGTGCAAGCAAACATTTAAATTGTCCTGAAAAGTAGAGTATAGTTGTAAAACCAACATTAACCACCATACAACACGACCTCCAACAGAAGATTCAGATGTGTTTTACTAGTAGCAGCTGATGTAGCCTCAAGCAGAGATGAAAAGTGGGCTACAGAGGTCTGGTGAACTTAATCAGACTTCACACCACTCCTTTTGGAGACGCAATAATTCTGTATTATGAGATTGTAAGAAAGTAAAACAATCTTTAAAATTAAATAAAAGTAATTACCAGTAAACACCTCAGATTTATCTGAGGCTTTACAGCTAAACTAACGATTCGATCAATGTACCAAAAATGTGATGGAGTGGTCTATATTCAGGTGAGCAGTGAAGGAGCATATGTAGTTGGTGATGGTCACAATATTAGTTAGACAAAGGTGCGTGCGTGCGTGCGTGCGTGCGTGCGTGCGTGCGTGCGTGCGTACGTACGTGTGTATGTGTATGTGTGTGTGTGTAGGTGTGTGTGTGTGTGTGACTGCATGGTCTGGTCTCTTAAATTGCCCTTACAAGGGGACGGCAATGAAAGCATGTCCTCATATCCCCAGTCTGCAGCAAAGAATGAATGACTTCATGTTTTGGAAAGATAGAAAAAAAAGCAACAAGCACATGGAGCTGACTGCTGCCTGAATACACCACTGGGCCACTCGTCACTGCAACAGCTACATGTAAAGTTGCTTCTGTCACATGACATTTTACAGCATAGTGAGTACTTTTACTTTTAAGACTTAAAGTACATTTCCTTGTTATACTTATGTAACCCAGTCCCTCTGCACGCCTGTCGCTCTCCAGAGCCTCTCTACAACCCCTGGGACTCTGCGTTGTGTTTTGGAAATGTATGGTGGGGTGTCGTGCGGAGAGAAGGAAGCGCTGGACGCAGGGATCGTGATTGTAGCTGAGACCTTAGAGGCACTTTTATTGCTTCACAGTGGCTGCTGGCTCCTCCACCTTACGGAGCAATGCAAAATATAGTTTTTCTTTTAGGAATAAATCCCTTATATAAAAAACAATAATAATCTGGCATTGAAAATAATACACATAGTATTAAGTCACTTTAAATTGAATACAGCACTGACAAGGGTAAATTATCAACATAAAAAATAAATTATCAAATGAAATATGCAATGAACTGGAATGCTATGCTTTATCCTGTCCTACGAGACAAGTAGGATCCTGTCCTACGAGACAACTCTCTACAAGTACATCCTCTACAGGTGCACAACATGCTAGCCACAATAATTGCCAAAAGTAGAAACAGTTTTTAAAAAAAACACAAATAGGCAATATTCTCACTCAAACACACACTGAATTATATTTTGACATCTTAACAAACAAAATTACGAACAACTTAACCGAATGGGTGGTCTAAGTATTAATATTTTATAATAATGCAGGCCGCCGTTAATACTGCTTACCTTACGGAGCAATGCAAAATATAGTTTAAACAAGATGGCGCCCTACACGTAACAAATTCCAAAACTACGGTGTCCTGTGAGGGACAAACAAAGGGAATTGCTGAATTCTCAGTGGAACAGACAACACAACAGCGACACCTAGGGACTTGTTCAGACTACAGTCTTACATCTGCCCCTTCTTTAATTGATGGCGTCCTAGCCATCAGACCAAACTAAATACAACTAAGACTACTCACTAAACATATGGAGCCCAAACCAAAAAATAGATCAGAAGTAATAACTGGTGAATAAATTACTGTGTTGCATAAAGACTGTGTGCGTACAGGTAGCTGCTACTAAGGTGTATGCACTACAACTCTGTTGTGTTACATATGGCCTACTGCTCTTTTTGCTCTGACCCTTTGCCACAACTTCCATCCTCTATCTCTCCTCTCCTGGTCACTTTCTGACTTCATGACATGTGCCTCATAGGATAGTCTCTTTGGGGGACGTCGATTCCTTTGTGGATTTCTCTTAGGAGTACCGGTACCCCGAGGTGAGTTTTCACCACTGACAGTGCCATTTGCCTCCCCTCCTTCACTCATTTGTCCCACCCCCATGTCCATGTACACGTCTTCTGTGCTTGTGTGTTCCTCCTGTCTGTTGTCTCAGGTAGAGCTCCCTCCACACTTTCCTCTGTATCCTCCATCTCCCAGTCCCCTGCCGCATCTGACTCAGTACCTGCATCTCTTACGTCCATATCTGGCTCAACCTCCTCCGTTACTGCTTCACCGACCTGCTCCACTGGGAGAAACATGCATTGTGTAAGGAGGTTGCCGTGGATCACTCTTTCTGTTTCACCATCCTCCCGTTGCACCACGTACACAGGGATGCCAGGTTGCTTTTTCACCACAATGTATGGAGGAGGCTCCCATCTATCTCCCAGTTTCTGCCGACCCACCGCATGACACACTTTGACAAGGACTCTATCCCCTGGGCTGAAGACTTGACTCTTTGCTTTTTGGTCATAGTACTTTTTCTGCTGTCCCTTAGCATGCCGAGACATCTGGTTGGCCTGGGCATAGGCCTGTGACAGACAGTCATGTAGAGTTTGGACGTAATCGCTGTATCCGCATTGCTCGTTCTGGTTGGGGAGCCCAAAGATCAGGTCAACTGGGAGCCTGGGATGTCTACCGAACATTAGGTAGGATGGTGTATACCCAGTGGAGTCATGCCGGGTGCAGTTGTAGGCGTGTGTCATAGCATCCAAATACTCGTGCCAGCGGGGCTTCAAGTGAGGCTCTAGTGTCCCCAGCATGTTTAAGAGTGTTCTGTTTAACCTTTCGATAGTCCCGTTGCCCTGGGGATGGTAGGGTGTGGTGTGGGTCTTAGTGATGCCAGTACACTTACACAGCTCCCTCACCACGGCACTTTCAAAATTGCGCCCTTGGTCTGCATGCAATTTAGCAGGGAAGCCAAACCGGCAGAAGAAATTTCTCCACAGCACCTTAGCCACTGTGCCGGCTTTTTGGTCTTTAGTGGGGTTGGCCTGTGAGAAGCGAGAGAAGTGGTCAGTAACAACGAGCACATTTTCTATACCACCCACAAAAAGTCCACACATACAAGCTCCATGGGTTCGCTGCTGTGGATGCTGACCAGGGGAGCCCTGAGGTCTGCAGTAGAAGTCTTTCTGAGGCAGCACCTCTCACACTGCTCACACCAAGCCTTGATTTCCTGGAACATTCTTGGCCAGTAAAATCTTTCTCTTATCATCTGCACTGTCCTCTCAAATCCCAAGTGCCCTGAGTCATCATAAAGAGCAGTCTTGACTGATGTGCGCAGCCTCTCTGGCAGCACTAGCTGCTCCACTGCACCTCTCTGACAGTCTTGAATGCAGCGGTACATAATACTATCCCTTATCACTAACTTCCTCCACTCCTTTAAGAGAAGACACACCTGCCCACCACCTTCGACCCTCTCACTGCGGCTTGGTTTTTGGTTTCAGCTTTTGAAGTGCAAGACTGGGCCAACAACAGGATCTCCCTTCTGCCCTGCACGAATCTCCTGCTTTGTCATGGCAGGGAGTGACTCCCACATCTCCACAGGGCTCACTAGACTAAAGAGACTGACTGGGTTCAGGCTCCTCGGAGGCAGCAGCGTTCCTGCTTGGAGGGCTTTCTGGTTCTGGGGTGGTTTGTGTCTCCCCATGCCCATGCTCGATGGTCCTCACCTGCTGAGGGCAAGTTTGTAGGACGTGGGTGACTTCCTCGTTGGACAAACGGGAGAGGGCATCCGCGTTTGAGTTACTCTGACCCCTGCTGTACTGGATGTCAAAGTTGAATGCAGCCAGCCGAGACACCCACCGCTGGCCCATAGCATCCAGCTTCGCTGAGGTCATCACATACTTGAGGGGGTTGTTGTCCGTCTGGACAGAGAACTGGCGCCCATAGAGATGGTCATAGAATTTGTCTGTCGCTGCCCACTTCAGAGCAAGGAACTCGAGTTTGTGTGCAGGATACCTTGTCTAGGCTGGGGTCAAGCCTCTGCTGGCATAGGCTATAAGTCCCCCTCCAGGGGCATCGGTCTGAAACACAAACGGCAGGCTGTAATCTGGATAGCCCAGCACCAGGGCAGTCATCAGCTTTTCTTTTAGGGACTGAAATGCCTCCTCACACTCATTAGACCACAAAAAGGGTGGGTCAGGACCTGCATTTTTCTTTCCCCCCCTTTTTTTCTTTCTAGGGTCACCAGTGGTGAGGCGGCATAACGGAGCAGCTAAGGTTGAGTAGCCCAGCACATACCGCCTGTAGTATCCTGCAAATCCCAAAAACTGCAGTACTTCTTTCTAATTGATGGGCCTCGCCCAGTCCTTGACCCTGCTGATCTTGTCTGGGTCGGTCCTGATTCCTTTTGCGAACACCAAGTGAGCCAAATACTGCACCTCCTTCCTTACGAGCTGGCACTTGGAGGGCTTTAACTTCAACCCATGCTCCTGAAGCCGATTGAACACTAGCTGTAAGCTCTTTAGATGCTCATCAAAGGTTTTGGAGAAAATAATAAGGTCATCTAAGTAAATCAGGAGATGTGTGAAGTTGAGGTCACCAAAGCAGCAGGTCATGAGTCTCTGAAAGGTAGACGGAGCGTTCTGCAGCCCAAACGGCCTCAAACAGTCCCACGGGTGTACTGAACGCCGTTTTGTGTCTGTCATGCTCTGCCACTTCCACCTGCCAGTAACCACACGTGAGGTCAAGAGTGAAGAAGTACTTTGCTTGCCCCAGAGCCTCCAGGGCTTCCTCTATCCTAGGAAGAGGAAATGCATCTCTTGTACTGCAGGAGCTTTCTATAGTCGATACATAGCCTCAGTGATCCGTCCTTCTTAGTTACGATCGCTACTGTTGATGCTTATGGACTCTTACTTGGCCGGATGACTCCTGCAGCCTCCATCTCCTTCAACAACTTCCTAACATCCTGCCACTGGGAAGGGGGTATCTTGCGATATGGGAGCCAAAAGGGCTTAGAGTCAACCAGGGGAATTTCATGCTGTATCGTTTTTGTGTGGCCATAGTCCGTGGGGTGCTGTGAGAAAACCCCTGCATTCATCTCCTCAAGGTCCTTAAGGAGAGAGTGCTGGTGCTTGTCCTCCACTGCTGCTTCACAAGGTCCATGCCACAGCCTGCCACCACTTGATCAAAGCTCAGGCATGCCTCATTGTTCCCCTCATTGTCACCTTCTTCCCGCTTTTCATCACAAAACTCAACAACATTGTCCACCAGGAAAGCATTGGCCAGGTGTGTATGTGGCCTGATTGTAATAGCACACTGGGACAGGTTCATTACTCTGACAGGGACACAGCCTCTCTTCACATCAGCAAGAACTTTGGCAACCAAGAGGTTTTGAGGGAGCTGCAGGGAGGAGTGGCCTTCAATCAGGGCTGTGTGAGTCTTTCTTTGTGGGCCCACTTTAATCTTACAGAACAAGTCCATTTCTTTCCCTCCAGGGATGCGAATTTTACGGCCAGTGTACACAGCAGGGCCTACCATGTCATCTGTTTCACTCTGTTCGGTGCCTCCAACCTCCAGTAGAGCTGTATACCACTCCGGGTGGCTGTCTTTGACCCGGTGGAGAAACTGCTGGCCATAGGCTGCTTGGAGGTGGCTTCTCGTGGCACGAATGACATTGGTCCCTACAAGCAGAGGGACTGAGGAGCAATATTCAGAATCAGGAACAACAAAAGCAGGAACAGTCTTAAACTCTTCCCAGCACTTTCAGTTCAATGCACAGGACACCGTAGTAGGGTACACTCTGACCTTCGGCGCCCTCTATGGGTATTTCAGAGGACTGCAGCTTTTGCTCTCGAAGGATGGGGTGGTTACGCCAGTATCTGTGAGTAATACTGGTTACTTGAGAGCCAGAGTCAATGAGAGCTGAGGTAGAAAATCTGTAGACTGGATGATCTCTGATGAAGAAAGATTCAGGAGACAAGGATTTCAAACGATGAAGAGTTTAATGGCTGATGCTCCGGAGGAGAACAGGTTCAGACAGTACATGTGCATGCACAGTGTAATGCCAAAACCAATTCTGAAGCCTCTTCCCTGGTCAAGGATATTTATCCCTTTCTATGTTTCTTAAGAATTATCATAACCCCAAACAAGGATATCTCTCACTGTAATATACAGTGTCTAAAACTGTGTAAACACCCCATCAGACCTGCTAACTGGTCACCTTGAGAGCAGTCTGCCCAAAGTAACAGTTGTTTGCTCAGACGGCATCCCTATCTTCTAACCTTGGTATCCTAGGAGATAGCCTATCTCTACCCTGTGCAGCTGTCTCTTGGCGCAGGTACTAATTTGAGTTGTGACTATCTGGGAGCAGAGGTCGCCTCACCCTCGGTCCTCCACACTTCTGAGGACACAGCACACTCAAGGCACTCTCTCTGAGACTATCATAACTAACTCCACACTGTCATCCATGTGATCTAACAGGGAGGCAGAAAATAGAGAGCCCTGCACTTTATTCCATTGACTTCCACCTCTCCCTCATTCCTGGGGCCCACTAAGGGAGGGCCCTCTCCTCCATCACTGGTCTTTTTGTCCTGCAGTGGGGGGCCTTGCTGCTTGCCCATGGTTGTCCCGGTTACCATGGGCTCTAGGCTGAGGTGCCTGAGGCATGTTCCCCTCTGCAGGAGTCACTGGCTAAGGTTGTTGTGCGCGGGCAGGGTTGGGGTTTGGAAAAGCTGCTCTGCAGACCCAGGCTATATGTCCTTGCTTCCCAAACCTGTAGCATGTGACACTTGCATTCTGGATGACATTTCCCGAAGGTGGATGGGGTCTTGGTGGGGGGACGTGGGGTGGAGCAGTGATTCTTGATTCCAGGTGAGACAACTTGGCCATGTGTTCCTCATGGCTTAGGGCTAACCTTTTCACTATCTCTGTCAACCCTGATAACTCTGAGGCATGTTTTGTTCTTTCTGCCTTCACATTGGCACTACACTCAGATGTGACTTGCACCTGAGCATAGGTTTTCTTTGACTTGTGTTGTGACTGGAACTTTTTAGTCTCTCTTGCCAGATTACAACCCCTGGAACTCTGCGTTGTGTTTTGGAAATGTATGGTGGGGTGTCGTGCGGAGAGAAGGAAGCGCTGACGCAGGGCTAGCTGAGACCTTAGAGGCACTTTGCTTCACAGTGGCTGCTGGCTCCTCCACCTTACGGAGCAATGCAAAATATAGTTTTTCTTTTAGGAATAAATCCCTTATATATAAAAAAAATAATAATCTGGCATTGAAAATAATACATATAGTATTAAGCCACTTTTTTCAACATAAAAAATGCTATGCTTTATCCTGTCCTACGAGACAAAGTACATCCTCTACAGGTGCACAACATGCTAGCCACGATAATTGCCAAAAGTAGAAACAGTTAAAAAAAACACAAATAGGCAATATTCTCACTCAAACATTCACTGAATTATATTTTGACATCTTAACAAACAAAATTACGAACAACTTAACTGAATGGGTGGTCTAAGTATTAATATTTTATAATAATGTAGGCCGCCGTTAATACTGCTTACCTTACGGAGCAATGCAAAATATAGTTTAAACAAGATGGCGCCCTACACGTAACAAATTCCAAAACTACGGTGTCCTGTGAGGGACAAACAAAGGGAATTGCTGAATTCTCAGTGGAACAGACAGCACAACACCTAGGGACTTGTTCAGACTACAGCCTTACACTTACATACCTGTACTTTCACTTAGCGTTTAATAACATTTTCAATGCAGTTATGCCAGTGGAGTATTTTTACAGTGTAGTATTAATACTGGGACTTTTTTCATGTAAACAAACATCTGCTACCTCCAAGCCCTTGCCAAAGGAGATAACTGGTTAGCTGATAAGGCAGCACAGTGGGCTACAGCTATTTGGGAAAGTTCCTCTCTTCACTTCTTATCTGTTATTTGTTTCTGAGATGAAGAAAATTTTTGATCATCTTGTGCAGTGACAGGAAGCTGCTAAATGGCTCCTAACCCTCCGCCAGGGCTCACAGTCAGTTGCTTCTTATGCTACTGAGTTTAGAATCTAAGCAGCAGAGAGTGGGTGGAACGATTCAGCCTTACAGGGAGGGTTTATGCAGGGTTTGAGTGAGTAGACTTATAAAACTGAGAGACTTGAGTCCCTTATTTTCTGAGCTGTTCCAACTTGATAACCGTCTCAGGGAAAGGTGTGGGGAGAAAACCAGCCCTTTATTTTTGTGACACACTTGACACATTTCAAATGTTTAAGAGTTAATTCTTCTACACTCTTCAGATAATTTAATTTAAAGTTATAGTTTGTAATGTTTCCTAATTAAAATGTCTAAAATTGATTAGACCTTTCTTATATATTTTGTTGAGTTGTGCAGTTAGATTATCCCAAATGTTTCCAAGAATGTTCAAACCCTGAGATATCTGTAATTTTATTCAAGCTAATGGTGCATTTCATTTGGTTGTCTGTTGCTGTAACTTCCAGGAGAGAGTCAGAGAGTGAGGAAGGAAGTCGGCGAACATGACTAAACATTAATGTGAAAAAAAACTTTAAAACATAACCTCTTCTGTGAAAATTTCTCCCTCCCAGTAGATTTCTATTGGCAGTGATGGATAACAATGAAAACAACAGCTCCCATGACCCCATGCTACTTCACTACACCATCAAACTACATCTTTTGTTTTCATTGTTTTGATTGAGGGACCCCTACCCCTAAATACTGTGCGTTTAAATAACTGGCCAATGAGGTAACTCACCAAAATAACTGCCAATTTATCTTGTGACTGTTTGGAACTCCAAGACTGTTTAACCACTGGACTATATACTCGATCAGCTACAACAGTAAAGTATTACAGTTTTTCTCAATTGCTTTGGCTCATTTCTTGAAACAGTGTTAACATTCTCAAAGCCTGAGGTGCATTTCTCA